>JAOVVA010119387.1:0-11263 GCA_028565275.1 Leiocassis micropogon | reverse complement strand
TCTCTCTCTCTCCCTCACTGTCTCTCTTTCTCTCTCTCCCTCACTGTCTCTCTCTCTCTCTCCCTCACTGTCTCTCTTTCTCTCTCTCCCTCACTGTCTCTCTCTCTCTCTCCCTCACTGTCTCTCTCTCTCTCTCTCTCTCTCACTGTCTCTCTCTCTCTCCCTCACTGTTTCTCTCTCTCTCTCTCTCCCTCACTGTTTCTCTCTCTCGCTCCCTCACTGTCTCTCTCTCTCTCTCTCTCTCTTTCCATTTTGTTCTCTATAATCCAAGCAGACATTTCTTAAAATTATTCTTCTAAAGCATTAAGAAAGTTAGTATTATCTGGATCCGGTTTCCTCCCACAGTCCAAAGAATCCATTAATTGATTAAATATTGCATTTTTAGAAATTATTTTGTTGATATTTAGTTAAATAATAAAATAATTGGTAAAAGTGAGAGATTAATTAATAAACAATATTTAAAAATGAAACCAGTCATAGTAACATTTTGCACTGTTTACATTTTTTTTTTTTCCAGGCAAAAGAAAATCCTGAATGAATAATTATAAAATGACTGGTTTTTTTTGTTGCTGTGTTTCTGTGGCAGGGCCGGAGCTGGGTGGTGGTGGATCCCCATAGTGGCCACTTGTGTAGGCGGACTGGTCGGCTCTTTGATTTACCAGCTGCTGATTGGTTCGCACCATCCTGAACTAGACGTTATAGAGAACCTGACCCTGGACAAGGTGCAGGACCTGGAGCTGGAACATTCACAGAAAGAGTGTGAAAAACCCAAACAGGAGTCGTTCAAAGTCATGCAGGAGCGAACCACATGAGGTCCCGTTCACCCGACATACTGGGGGAGAAAAACAGTTATAAGTCAGTTATTGATAAGTTATAAGTGAGCATTGATATAAATCCATACTTTGTCATACACACATGTACATACACACTGATGATTGAACTGTTTCTTAGAAACTTTCACAAGCTAGCGGTCATCACCATCAGAATAAAAAAACCCTGTGACCGGTAGCTCGTATAACATTAATGTTATTAAAAAAACATTTATTACAATTTATAGACTAGTCTAAGACATGTTTACCTCTAGGTGTTCCCAAACTGCCAAACTTTAATTACTGAATGAAGGAGTCAGATCAGGCGAGAGAGAGCACATTTGTATTAGTAGTCAGAGGTAACATTGTTTTCTGCCAAATGAAAATGTTCAGATTTTCAGCATCTTTTTACAACGATAGACCACGTCAGGCGTTCAAGTCAAACCGGGACTAACAGAACACAGTTACGAGAGTAAAAACTCCCTTTATTTCTCTATATAATCCCCAGATCCACTAATGCACTTATCACAGAGGTTCACTAGAGCTTGGACACCATCAAGGTAGAAAGTTTTCTCAGTTCACTAAGGCATGATCAGACCGTCTGCTTCAGATCTGAAACGCCAGCCTCCCAGGAACTCCTTTAACAGTCCAAACATGTGGAAATGGCTTGAAGCGAGGTCAGGACTGTACGGGGGACGTGGCAATAACTCACAGCCAAGTTCCTGTAACGTGCGAGTGGTTTTGGTGAATGATTTTGTGCACAGTTTCCAGAGACAGACGCATCTCTTCCACAAGTCAGTGACAAGTTATCCAATAATTTTTAAAGATCAGACGTTCTACTCGCTGAACGTTCATGGGAACGACTGCAGTGGGCTCTGAGCCACCTCGACCGGGATCGTCATTCACAGACGTACGGCCCCTCTTTAAAAGGTCTGCACCATTTAAGTGTTTTACTGTGGCTAAGAGTCTCATCACTGTACTGGCATATGTCCTGGTTTGACTTGAACGCCCTCATAGAAATGGATGAATAGTATGTGTATGTGTTTTTTTTATTAATGTATTATATACTAAGCTTTCTTTATTTAATCTTTTAGTAAAGTTATGTGTAAATATTTACTTAAACCCAAAGCAAGCTAAACATTTCTGATGGATTTACAAATGTTTCAAAAATGTTTTGTACTCGTGTGCATATTGTGGAAAATTTTATTGGCCTATAATTGTAGTCAAGTGTGAGGTACGAAATACCCAGAAGGCCTCTGTTCAAGAGGCCTTGATCCGCTCGTTACAATAAAAGAGAAGGCGCCTGCACGACAAATTTGGGAAGTAAGAAATATACAGGTACTGTAGAAGGCAGGGATAGGAAACAAAGCAATAAGTAAAATAATAGTACTAGAAAATAATAATAATAATAATAATAATAATAATAATAATAATATTTACTCCTTTTTATTTCTTTTATAGCTGTATACTCATAACTAACGATAATCAAGCAAAGTATGCAAAGTGTGACCCAAGAACAACCCCTACACACAGAGTGCAAGAAATTAAGGAACTTTAATGAAGTGGAAAATACAGAAAATGCTGGCAGAGATCCAAAATATTTTAAAAAACAAGTTTTCGGTTCTGCTTTCATTGGGACATAGAGTGCAAAGAGATAGACTCCTCTTTTAAGAGCGGACAAAAACAACTTATTGTATATCATATTTATATGATTGTGGCTATATGGATAAGGCAGGGTGTAGGCACCTGCTCTCAGAAGGATCCTCAGAGGAGATGAGCGAGAAGGACGCTGCCTGCGAGCAAAAATTAAACAAATTTCAATAAACAAGGGCCCAAAGAAAAATCTGAAGATTGCACTCCAAAGAATTAACATAATACGCATACTACAACTGAAATTATCCTTTACCAATTATAACTACTATACACAATTATAATCTACTATATACAGTATGCATAACTAAATAGAATCATGTAAATAATTCAAATCTGAATAGTATAGGTTTAAAAACTAATAATATAAATAATCAAGCCAGTAATCAGATGTGATTACTCTAAACTAACAATAGCAATAGCAATAGTTTGAAGTATGAAGTATGAATATTAATTTAAACATGATCATGCGATGATTTAATTAATCTCAAATTTTAGTTTCCAATAATTAAGCACATTATTTATATATAAGGTCAAAATTATTGGAAAAATCACATAGTTGTACAATTATGTATAATGTATAATCAAAACTAATAATCAAAACAAATATTAAAGTACTAATAGATAAATAAGATAAATAATTTCTATATATGTAGATGCATACTATGGACAGTTAAAGACAAAGGGAATAATAAGGACAGAGTACTTCGCATCTTGAAGAGGAAGATTTTTTTTTTAATTGCGGCAACGACGAAAACCCAAGTCTTTACCAACAGTGGTCAATAGTCTGGTTAAGAAAACAGGAACAAACCAAACTTTCTCCAAAAAAGGAAAAATTAAAACAAGATCTTTAAGGCCTACCCAGACATAAATAAATATGAGATGAGAGGGGAAAATTATGTAACTGGGAGGTGCCACATCAATCTGACCTGAACAAAAGTAGCTTATGTCTAATGAATATTAAGTAACTATTTGACTAAAGAAGGAGCAAACAATGAGGTAATTGTTAAGTAAGGGTATATAAATCATGTAAAGTTGGGGAAGTGAAGGGAGCTTGCGGAATTTTTGTGAGGTGTCTTTTGGCTGGCCAGTCCAGTGCTGTCCATTTACTTTTGGTTGCAATAAACTTTTTTGCTCTTTCAGTACTCAAGTAGTTGTTGGGTTTTTGTTTGGAAAATTGGTGCAGTTCACAAAATTTGCCACGACTCTTACAATCCGAATTCGGGAAAAGTTTTTTTTTTTTTAATTTGAATAAAATGAACACTAAAATTCACTCAAATTACATGATCTAATATTTTATTTACTATAGAACATAGAAAACATAACAAATGTTTAAAATGTGAAATGATACAATTTTATGCACAAATTATTTCTAATTTGATGCCTGCTACAGATGATCCCATTCTTGCCTGATATAGGTTTCCAGCGGCTGAAGAGTTTGTGGTTGTCTTTGATGTATTTTTCATTTAATGATGTGCCAAATGTTCTTTATACAGTAGGTGATAGATCTGGACTGGAGGCAGGCCAATTCAGCACCTGGACTCTTCTACTATGAAGCCATGCTGTTGTAATAGCTGCAGTATGTGTAACATGGTTTGTGAGTTTTCCGCCAAGACGAGCAACGTTTTTTTTTAGACATTTCGACTTGAAAAAGGAACAAGTCTTGGTTTACGAGTATCATGTATCACGCATGCGCTTCTTATTTTGACCCCGAACGTCACTTGATCACAACTGAGCCAATGGTTTTTCTCTCTTTTGTGCTGCGGAAACGTCTCCCCTGCTGGGTCTTAGTGCGCGTCTCTTGCTGGTATAATCAACATCCATGTTTACTATAACACCTTGACCACGTGTGTGCGCGTTAAACATCTTGTATTTTGTGTTTGTATGCGTGTGTGTACAGCGCACGTATAAAGCAAAAGAATGTCTCATTAGAGAGGTTAAGAAACACTTATCTGTCTGGATTTATTTTTACTTTCTTTTTAAAGATAAAGTGCAGGTTAATTTGTTTTATTCTTACTTTATATTTTGTATTAATTATTTTTATGTATTTATTTTTTTGGACTGTGGAATGAATAAATTTGAGTTTCCATTATTTCTTATAGGGAAATTCACTTTGATTTACGAGTGTTTTAAAATACGAGCCTGCTTCCAGAACAAATTATGCTCGTAATCCAAGGTTCCACTGTATACCCTTTGGCATTCACAGTGCCTTCCAAAATATGCTGCCCGTACCATATGCACTTAAGCCCCCATACAATCTGAGATGCTGGCTTTTAAACTGAATGCTGATAACACTCTGGAAGGTCTCCCTCTTCTTTAGCCCAAAGGACACAGTGTCCATGATTTCCAACAAGAATGTCGAATTTGGACTCGTCTGACGCTACAACACTTTTCCACTTTGAAACAGTCCATTTTAAATGAGCCTTGACCCTCAGGACATGTTCACATATGGTTTCCTTCTTGCATAATAGAGCTTTAGTTGGCATCCTCAGATGGCACGGCGGATTGTGTTACCGTGGTTTCTCGAAGTATTCCTGAGCCTATTTATTAATGTCATTGACACAATCAGGCTGATGAGTGATGTAGTGTTGTCTGAGGACACGAAGTCCACTGGCATCCAACAAAGGTCTTCGTTCTTGTTCCCTTTTCGAGATTTTTCCAGTTTCTCTGAATCTTTTGATGTTATGCACCGTAGATGATTTGATTTGCAAAGGCTTTGACATTAAGGAATGTTGTTTTTAAAGTATTCCACAATTTTTTATTCTTTCACACATTGAAAAGCCTGTGCCCATCTTTACTTCTGAGAGCTTCTGCCTACCTAAGACATTCCTTTATTATCTAATCATGTTACAGACCTGATGCTAGATGTTCTCCCAGCTGAATCTTGTCAAAATATCTTGGCTTTTTCAGCCCTTTGTTGCCCCAGTTCCAACTGTTTTTAGATCTGTAGCAGGCATCAAATTTGAAATGAGCTCATTTAGTGGATAATAAAAGTGTAAAATTTCATAATTTAAACATTTATTATGTTCTCTATGTTTTATTGTAAATAAAATGTTGGCTCATGTGATTTGAAAGTCTTAGTTCTCATTTTATTCAAATTTAAAACGTCCCAACTTTTCCAGGATTCAGGTTGTATCATCAGGAATGACAGCACACCCTGTCATTTTATTCATGAAATAATATGATATCATTATGGAGGGTATGGAGTTACTTAACCCTCTGTAAGCAGCTATATTTATAACCACTTATAGCCACTTAGATGAGTTTTTCCCCTTGAAACCAGAAACACAGTCTGAGCTCTGAAAGTGAAAGTGAAAGTAACAGAGACGCCTCCTCCCTCATTCCTCCTTTCTGTGGTTTGTACATCATTCGTTTTCTAACAGATTCCCACTGCATCGAGTAACTGGGCTGAAAATAACCTTTAACATGTTTCGAGGTATGTGTTCTTGATTAAACATTAGTGTGTATTATGTGATATTGTGCTGATCCTGTTTATCCATTTGCTCTGAGGATGACTCGACAAAATACAGCATTTGCCTCTGATTAGCCAGATATACATTTAGCTTAATCCGTGTATCCTTGGACATTTACTGTTAACAAAAAAAATCTATTTACATGATAATGTACAAAATATCAGTTAAACATAAACTCCTTTTATTCCAGCTCCAATCAAAAGCTTTTATGTCATGGTCCTTGGCAAGACTATGGGTTCTCACAAGGCCTTTCTGGATGCTCTTACAATCTCACCTGAACTTTGTGAAGTGTCTTCATTGAAAGACAGTGATGTCATCATTGCTTTTGTCTCAATTGTGTCTCGTGCTGGTACTGACATTTCAGCTGCAATGGAGAAGATTCCTGGTAAGTACACTTATTATTTTAAAAGAGCCGTTCTCAAAAAGCCTCTGTCATAAGGGGAGACAGTAATATATATATATATATATATATATATATAATAACCTTGGAACTTCACCCCTTATTCCATATATACTTTTTGTAATAGTTTTATTAATTTATGAAATGTAAGTCATACATTTCATACATTTAGCATATTTGTTAATGTACATATTGCATGAATTATACCTAATATGAAATTAATAAAAGTCTTATTTCTCTAAACAATGAAGTGTTAACCCTTAAACTCCCAGAAGTCATCACTGGGTACATTTCTCACTCTCATCAGCACAGTACTTATCTCTCTCTCTCTCTCTCTCTCTCTCTCTCTCAGAGGGTAAGCCTGTTGTTCTCGTGGCGTTCCACCACAGTTTCAATATGGATCACCTCCCTCCAGACAGCAGATACCTGGTAGACAATGAGAGAGTGTTTGCTGTAGATTGTCTTTTCCATGATGGTCAGGGGCTGCTGAGATGCCCGCGCAATGACGACGCAATCAAAGCCGTGAAGAAGCACCTGGTTGGAGAAGAAATTAAGGTAGAGTTCTAAATGTGCCTCCTTTAACATGATTAGGAGAAGATAGCAATTTAGTTAGCCTGAGCTTAATGATAAAGTGAAAGTAAATGCAGTTAAAGAATGAATTAGGAACAATGAATTGTGCAGAATGCGCTGGATAAATCAGTATAACTGTACTGGCTACAAATGAAACATGCACACACCCTTACTCAAAAGTTGTCCATTTGCCTGAAATGCTTACCGAAAACATTCAAATACTTAAATCCAGGAACACTGCTAATAGAATTAATAAATCATGGAGTGCTCTGGTGGCAGTGGTGTCTAGTGTCCATACGTTTTGTAGGGTTAAAAAATTAAAACATCACTCAAACACAATGGAGTCAAGAGACTATCACATGTAACTTATGCTGTAGGTCAACATCTCACCTCATTTCCCCGTCTACCTGGGACTTGCCTGTCAGCCCATGGAGATCTTTTGGGTGATTTTGTTCATCATGCATCTCTTTCCCCTCACACTGTCATTGTTCACACTACACATTATATGGTCTATGATTAGTTTACTATTAAGGTTAGTTTAAACCTAAATCAGCCACATGAGCTTTAATTGAATCATATTGAAAAAAAGGATGTGCACCAGGTACATGATGCTCACAACAGGGGTGTTCACAACATTGCCTATTTTTTTTTTTGTATGCAGCCCGTTATTATCATCTACACAATCATCAAAGTTTATTGAATGAAATAACTCTTAATCACTTCATCACCAACCAAGTAAAGGAATGTTGCACATTTTCCCTTTTTACTTCTGTGTTATTTTAGTAGTAATGAGTTACAGATCAAACAAGTTCACCAGCTTTCAGCTAGATTTCCTTCAAAGTTCAGACTGTGCAATGGCTTTAACTGGTCTGTTTCTCAATCCAGTGCTTCTGACATCATATGATCTTAACAACTCTGTAATGTTATTAACTCACACAGACATTTGTTAAGGTGATAAATACATTTCCTCCACAAACCCATTCTCTGATTCACAGGTACAGCAGAGTATGACCATGCAGAAGTATCAGGAAGAAGATCGCCAACTACCGGTATGGCTAGTTGAGCTTAATGGACAAAAGACAGGACATGCAGACAAAGAAGTGAATTAGAAATAATGTGATGAATTCAATTCTTCAAATGTAGGTAAAGATACAAAGACAAACAGCATATTTCAGGCTTTTACTCCGATGGTGTTTCACCACACATTAATACACACAGAATATTTAATTTTACAAACATGCAGAAAAAACAAAAAAGAGAGAAAACCCTTCAATTGGTCTCTGGGAGAAAAAAGGTATTGGAAAAAGTAAACTCAGTGTTAATAAATGATTGTAAGCAACCTTAGAAAACTTTTACATGTTACATACTGCTAACAGGTCAGAAACTAGAGGTGGGTAGAGTAGACAAAAAATTTACTCAAGTAATAGTAAAAAAGTATTTGTTGAAAAGACTACTCAAGTACTGAGTAACTGTTAAATTGGCAGATAGACAAGACACCGCAGTATGAAGCTGTTCTTTTGCAAGTGAAACATGCTTTGTAAATAATGCCAGGGATGCATCATATTTTTTGGGATGCATAAAAATGTACAACACATGTGTTGGCGATTAATTCTTTACTGAGATATACTTATCTATTCATAGATTGTTAAAGTAACATCATATGTACAATTAAAGTTAACATATAATCACGCAAACATGAAAAAAAGGATTATATACTCACCTCAAGATTGTACATTAACCACAAGATCCCACTAGTAGCAGCGTGGATTTATTGGTGTTCCGTAAAATTAGAGAAAGATGTGGAAAGTTTTGTTTGTGCATGCGCAGTGAGTGTATGTAGGACGAATTCACAGGTAGGATGAATTTATAGAACACCTGCTGAAGGTTTTTCCCCCACTATGCCGCCTCACCTGCATGGTCAATTGGAGTCATGTGATTATTTTTGCTGCATCTGATTGGTGAAGCAGTCATGTGGTGAATCTACCAGCTGCATGTGTAAATGGTTAGAAAAGTAATGAGTCGAGTGTAGGCGAATGTAGGTGGAGTAAGAGTAGCGTTTCTTCTTCACAAATCTACTCAAGTAAAAGTAAAAAGTATGGTTACTACTCATAAAAGTTTTTTTTTTTTTTTCAAAAAGTTACTCAAGTAAATGTAACATAGTAAATGTAACTCGTTACTAGCCACCTCTGGAAACTACACTGGTGTAAAACCAGTCCAATCTATGTTGCATTTTTAGTTTCGTTTAGTTTAGTTTTTTTTTTTTATAAAAAAGTAAATCTCTTAACAGAGAAGCATTTATGAGTCATATTATTTATTTTTTCTTTTTTTCCCCCTTTTATTTATTTATTTATTTATTTATTGCAGGTGGATAGCAGCTCTTCCACACAGAAATCACTTTGTGGCAGTGCTGATTCAGTTCAACCTGTTTGTGTAGATACTGGTGTGGGTCCAGTTACAAAAATGTATGTCATGGTCTTTGGGAATACCATGGATTCCCACATCACCTTTCTGCGTGATCTCACAATCTCACCAATCTTATCAATTATGGATAGTGAGACCATCATTGCTTTTGTCTCAATTGTGTCTCGTGCTAGTACTGACATTTCAGCTGCAGTGAAGAAGATTCCTGGTAAGTACAAACAGCTCTGTTTTACTCCAACATAAATAGCAAAATAACAATAAGTAATAAAATAATAATAAGTCTTTAAATTATCTCCACATCAGCTTTACATTTACCTTCAATTGTTTTATTAATTACAGAATGTAGATCATGTAGCATCTTAATTTATTATAAAACATGTAACAAAATCTCTAAACAATGAAGTGTTAACCCTTAAACTCCCAGGAGTCATCAGTGGGTACTGTGCATTCCTCACTCTCATAAACACACACCTGTCCTATGAATTGTATTCTGTTTACTGACCATTTAATATACATAATAGTAGTTCATTATTCAGGAGAAAATCTTTGAGTATTTAACTGGGAATTTAAGAGATAAAATCAGTTATCAGCACTGATGTACTTTGATCTGTTTCTGATGGGGAAAAGTGTGATTTCTTGAAGTGTCATCTCTCTCTCTCTCTCTCTCTCTCTCTCTCCCTGAGAGGGTAAACCTGTTGTTCTCGTGGCGCTCCACCACACCTTTGATCCAGATTACATCGCTCCAGACAGCAGACGCTGCGTAAACAATGAGAGAGTGTTTGCTGTAGATTGTCTTTTCCATGAAGATCAGGGGCTGCTGAAATGTCCATGCAATGACGACGCAATCAGAGCCGTGAAGGAGCACCTGAAGATACCTGAGGTAGAGTTCTGAACATGACCCCATTGACATGGTTAGGAAAAAATAGCTTTTTACTTCTGCTGAGCTTAAATGGTCAAAGGAAAGAAAGTGCAGTAAAAGCAGACGATGAATTAAAGAGAATGAGCTGGATAAAAAACTTTAGGCACAGATTCACAGACAGCTCTATTAAAGTGTTAAGTTGGCCAGAAGCGAAACAAACACGATGTACACACTCCTACTCAAAAGTTGGTCAGTTGCCGTAAACATTCATACCCTGATCAGCCATAATATTAACACCACCTCCAGAAGAACTGAACAACACTGATGACCAAATATACACCAGTAAACTGAGACAGGATCATGAGCACCCAAGACTCACCGATTGAGCGGAGACTAAAGGCCCTTCTGTCTGCTCCAATCATTGTGGAGTCACGCCCAAAGAGGCCAGAGCTGGCACAAGGGGAACCCAAAACTGGTGGGTTTTAATATTAATAGTTTTACTGTTATGGCTGATTAGTGTTTACTTAAATCCATCAAGATTATTGACTGTTTTAGGAATAACAGAGTGCCATGCTGGCAGCCGTGTCTGGTATAGATTCAGGGGCAGAAAATAAAGACATAGTCTCAAACAAAATAGAGTAAAGACGTTATCATATACAACTCATGCTATAGGCTACCATATAGAGAAGTGATAGTGATTCCTGCCCCAAGGGAGTGCACCAGGAGCCATAGTAACTAACTTGGGGTTCACTGCATAATTATAACAATTATTGATTTATTTTACAAAGGATGTTACACTGTTTATTCATTTCAATTCATCATTAATGCTGTAGAAACATGTGTTAGTCCTGGTACTTCTGAACCTAAAATATCAGTGGTGTCCAATGACGCGCACACACACAGACACGAAGAGCAGGCTGAACCTTGAGCAGAGAAAATGGATCTTTAACCTCTCTAATGAGACTTGCTTTTGCTTTACACACGCGCTGTACACACACGCATAGAGACACAAAATAAAATATGTTTTACACACACACACGTGGTCACAGTGTTATAGTAAACAGTACACACGTGCACGGAT
>JAOVVA010119336.1:0-11266 GCA_028565275.1 Leiocassis micropogon | reverse complement strand
AAATAACCATTTATTAAAAATGTTACAAAAAACCACATGCTTTCAAGGGGTGTCCTAATTTTTTCACATGACTGTAACACAGATACAAAATGTACTACTATAGCAAACCATTTTTATAATAATAATAATAATTTATCTGATTTATTCAAATGCTTATCAAACAATTACAGTGTACTATTTAAAAAGAATCATAATGAAAAATGCAATCAAAGGTAAACTAACAAAAAATAAATATCAGTGAGAAGAAGAGAAAATATGTATAATCTTAGCTATAATATATAAAAATATTAATTTATGAAAGTAGAATAAAAGTACAATAATTAAAATTAAACATAATGTAAAAAGATTAACGTAAACAAAATGCAAATAATACATTTAAGTTAAAAGTTAAATAAAAAACAGAAATGTTTTTTATCCTTGAAAAATGAGGACTGATGAATATTTAATGGTAATGTGTTTTGTCCTTAGACAAAACGTTCTCAATGTTCATTAAGAGAGTTAAAACTAGCAATAAAATGTATCATCAATTCAAACTTTTATTTGAAATAAAATAAATAGACCATATTCCTGACCATAGCCTTCTTGTGGGTGATGTTATTGAGGTCCAGGGCAAAAATGGCCTCTCGAGCTCCCAGGATGAGCACACCCATGTCTTCCCTCAGGAGCATGGTGGAGTAGTTCCATATACCCTTTTCTTGAAAAACATGTCCTCCGTAACCTAGCAACAGCAGAATCGGGTTTTAGTAAAAAATAAATTCAGTGAATTAAAGTGATGGCGTAGCTTTTGCAAGCAAAGACTTGTGCTGCTCATAACAAAGAAGAGTAAACGAACTGCAGCACTAAGACCTGGTGATTAATTGGCAGAAGATATATATCATTGGTTAACCGGTAACTCAGTAATGCTTTGTGTTACATATATTTGTAATTACAATACTGAAATCATGAAGGCTGCAATGTTCAAATGCCCTAACTTATTATTATTATTATTATTATTATTATTATTATTATTATTATCACTTTTACAGACTGTGAATCTTACATATTTGCAGTAGGAGACTCTGTGTGCAATTCTATAAAAAAGATTTTTTTAACCATATGCCTTCATTAATTAATCACTATGTTTATAATTTATTACATGGCATATCACAGTAATATTTTGCAGCCAAGATTGTTTTAAAATAAAGAAGAAAAACGACGACAGCTTACTCACTGCTCAGTGTAACTGTTTTCCGTGGTGTGCTGTACAAAGGCCAGACCTGGCTAGAAGTCACTACAGCTGGACCCCAACAAAACAGGATGAGGAGGAACAACATGTCCTCAGCACTTCAAGTCTCTTCTAACAAACACCATAAGGCCGCTGTTACTCTCTCAAAGGGTCAGAGCAAGGTGCAATGAAGTATACTTATATATGAGCTGGATTTAAAAATTACATTTAAGACATTAAAATTTATAAAGTCAGGTCAGTGTCATGTGATTCACAAATGTATTCTGTGACCTGCATGGTCACAGGAATAACTCTTCACAAACTTATTGTTCAATGTACACAGAAATGTTTCTAATATTTACATTTGTTTACAGACATTGCATTTACAAACCCCTTGACGTTTGTTAACATCCCTTCATTTGTGGGTGATTTTTCCTTTCAATATTTATAAACATAAAGAGGTGGAAAGAGTAATAAACCTTTGTACTCAAGTAAAGTACTGTTACTTCAGTAAAATTTTACTGAAGTACAAGTAAAGTTACCATTATACAAATCTACTTAAGTAAAAGTAAAAAGTAGCTCATTAAAAATTTACTTAGAGTAAAAGTTACCGAGTTCCTTTTTTTAACAGCGGGGGTGGGATGGTGGATCTACAGTAGTCCAAAAAGACAAGCAGATATAAATCTCAAGCTAGTTGTTTTTAATTGAAGGAACAGCATTGCATAATAAGCCTGTTACCTTTCTTGTGCTTGAAATCAAAGTGGTCACTTAAATATGGCCAGGGGTTTGCTGCATATTAATTTGATGGCATTTTGTTTTTGTGAATTTAGTGTGCCCATTAATCAAGACGTGCAGTGGTTTCCGGGGTGCAATTTTTTTTCCTTCTTTCTTTTACTCAGGAGCGAATATGATTTAAAATGTAGCGAAGTACAATACTTCAAACAAAACATACTTAAGTAAAAGTAAAATTACAGATTTTAAAAACACAATTCAATTTTATTTGTATAGCGCTTTTAAAAATTGACATTGTCGCAAAGCTTGTATGAAATGTGAATGTGTACGAACAAAAATGATAAGATTGTCCCTAATGAGGAAGCAGAGGACGACGGCGACATTGGCAAGGAAAAACTCCCTGAGATAACAGTAGGAAGAAACCTTGAGAGGAACCAGACTCAGCAGGGAACCCATCCTCATTTGAGTGAAAACGGATAGCTTAACTGAGCCCTATGTACTATACAACCATAAAGTATGCAATAAAGAGTGGCGAGCATTTAAGGAGATTGGATTGACAAGTTCGAGAACAGCGTTGCATATATCTTTTTCTCAATCAGGTTTAATTTTACAGAGACAGAGATTTTTAACAGAGTTTATCTCCATTTTCAGCCATAACAGGCTGGCCATTTAAGATGGTGGTAAAAATATGCCCGAAAGGCGAGGCGGCGAATATTGGTTGCCCAGTGATATACATGGAAATTGGGTAAAAATTTGTGTGTGGATTTCCAAGTTTTGTATATTGTATACTGTGTCTACAGACTGTATGTGTTCATGACTTCATGGATGAAGAACATTTACTAAACTTTTAATAAGTGATTAGATAAGTGATGCATATTTCTTTCTATAACTAGGACAATGATAAAGCCTGTGTCCATGAATCTACTATTCATGAAAAGGAAAGGACATTATTGATAAAGAGCTTCAGTATAATATAGTCTGACTCGAGCTGATGGTGAAATGCAATTTAAAAAGGCACTCAGTACAACTCAACAGCCAAGTCTTTCCCATGTCACTTCAGTTTCATTTCAGTGTAGGTTTGACAATCTAGATAAAGTCTATTTATTCTTAAAACATGAATTAAAGTGAGTTTTATGTGAAATATGACGATAACTATTTAAGGAAACACTTTTAATTTAAGAAAAAGCAGGACAACTTTTTTTTTTTTTTACATTTTCAATGATACGAAGTGAATTTATTTGAAACTAATAACAAATTGCATCTTAAAATAACCAGTGTTACCAAAACGCCAACATGGACACAAAACTGCTGAAAATAGTTGGTCAGCCGTTTGTTACACAAGTCAATACAGTACCAATAAGACGAGAACAACGAGGCAATACCGCCACCTACTGGCCGCGAGTGTCACTGAGAGCGCTCAGCGTGGAAGCCATCCGGTTCCACCTGGCCAAACCCGTGGGGAAACAAAATGAGAAAATCATCCACACACTCGTGTAAGCCATGAAACCTTAACTGATCCTATAATTAGTTTACATTTGATTTGAGATATTTAACTTTATAGACTGTAACGTTACTGTCACTAATCTACACTAAGTGCCGCAAGGTGGAAAAACATCACCGATATTAACGGTGATAACTAGAAGGAAAGAATAGTTTGTAGATATAGTGGTCTTCAACACGGAGCGTTTTTCTGTATGTTTATAAAGCGGCAATTTAGCTCACACAGAAAGCTGAACAAAACATTTACTAATAACCGCTGGCCATGTAAAAGGAACAATATAATGCGTTCATATCGATGCTCTTCTTTGCATTAACACAATCACAGCGCGTTATTCAAATATACTGCATACACAAAAATAACAGGCCCTAATAATGACCCTATTCCTCTTTACTCCAGACATATAAGTGGAATCGTACCTTCACATGCAGAACAAACTGACAACTTGAATGCAACTTGAACACCTGACTGTAACTTTTCCCCACTTCAGCATTATGATCACGTCATAAATCATTGTAACGTGTGAGGACCGATCTGAAGAGGCCGGTGTCGTTCCCTTTGTGTGACGTAACTGCCGTGACATCACAAATAACACACTGTGCGGCACTAGTAGCACCGCACTTACTACACAGCTATTGAGAAAGAGAAACCAAGAAAGAGAACGATTTAGTAACATTTTGTATGCGCTTGGATAAAATAGTCACGACTTCAGAATGGTCAGGTATTAAGGAGTCACGTTCTTACGTGAATTAATAACCGTAATCAATGTTAAAGGTAGTCAGTGAAATTCTGGTGTGTGTGTGTGTGTGTGTGTGTGTTGTTCAAATTCAAATTCAAATTTTATTTGTCTCATACACAGTACGATATACAGTGAAATGCTTAGACAACTGCTCGTGACCTAAAAATAAAAGACCATGAATAGGAATAGGAAATTAATATGAAAATTAAAATAAAGGGTAAATTTAACTAGGAAAGAATAAAATAAAATATAAAACTTAAAGTTAAAAATAAAAAAACTGTACAACAAAAATACACAATATAGAAAATATATGAAGAATATATGAAGAAATATAGAACAATAAGAGCAGCTGTGCGAGTAGGTATATATTTATGTAATTTTTGTGTGGAATGGAGTTAGAATAAATGGTAATAAAAGAATGGTAATGTCAAGGGTTGTGCAATCCACATATTTAAAGTCTCTCCACATATTTAAAGTGTCTTTATTAACAGCCTTCAGTGTCTTTATTAACAGCCTTCTGTCTCCACATTTAAAGTGTCTTACATTTAGGCATTTGGCAGACGCTCTTATCCAGAGCGACTTACATTTTTTTTTTTATTACACATCTGAGCAGTTGAGGGTTAAGGGCCTTGCTCAAGGGCCCAACAGTGGCAAATTGGTGGTTGTGGGGTTTGAACCATGGGACCGTAGTCCAATGCCTTAACCACTGAGCTACCCCTGTCTTGTTGTTGTCTTGTTGTTGTTTTTGCCAAGCAGTGTTTTACATTTAGGCAGTGAGGGTGAGCATCCTGCATGGAACAAATGACAGGATGAATAATACACTAACTCGCGTTTATATTAGGCGCACTTCCTAAAACTACGGTAATCACAACGGATGTAAATTATTGGGGGGCGCAGCTATTAGATAGTTTACAGTAATAGCTAAACGTGGAAGACGAGCACCTGCGAGCTCATACACAACCACAGCAACTTTCTAAAACAAAAATAAATAAATAAAAAAACAAATTATCGATAAGTATAAAGGCTGAAAAGTATTATAATAATTTACATTTATATTTCTTGTAATTATATATTGGAAAAACCCTGTGCTTTTGAAGAGCAATTTCTTTAAAATTCTACAGGAAAATGAATTTATTTCATATTGTGAACATAGCAGTGGTTTCCAACCCTGGTCCTGGAGAACCCCATGTCATGCACATGTTAGTTTTTCCTGCTTTACCACAGTCTCTTAGGGAAGGCAGTTAATTAATAAGTTTAATCATGTGTCCTGATGGTGTGTTTCAAAGATTTCAAGACAGCCCAGGATTTCATGTGTGCCAGGACCAAAAAATCCTGTATTGTGAATGTAGTCTTAGCACCACATTTCAAGGAGTTGCTTATGCAAACGAGGAAGGAACATACACACTGGTCACCGATGGCTTCAATGACACAGTTATTTTCAAACTGCCACACTGAATACGGTGAATTCTCCTCCCCATTAGTCTGTATCGTTTATATCTAACAATCTTTTAACCATGTCCATAAAATGGTGTTTGTATGTATGTTTGTATGTATTGTAAGTGGGCACTAGGGTGGACCAAGGATGCCAGGAGACGCGATTGCAGTGAAACAACTCAAAGTCTTTATTTTACAGCAGCTCAGAAGTACAAAAACTACTTTTCAGCAAGAGCCGTCTTAGTTAGATGAACGATCCAATCGAGCTTTAGTCGTGGTGAGATTGCCCGGTGCGGATGGGGCGCTCTTGGAGTCGCTGCCAGGGCCGGTGCTCAGATGCAGCAGGAGAGCTCGAAGGCACGCCGCAGGGAAAGCATACACTGTAATCGTGTCGAGGTGCTCTGTGGGTCTCGGCGAGAGGGCCCAATTGGTCAGAGTCTGTGGGAACAGGAGCTAAGGTTAAGTGACATGCCCTAACCATCTCACTCACCGAACGGAAAGCACTCAGACCCTGAATGTGCATAACAACAGTGCTAACTACTAAGCCACCATGCTACCACATTCTATTTTAATTCTGTTTTTTTTCTGTGACTTCATGTCTTTAGACTGTGGAAGGAAGCCGGAATACCAGAAAGAAACACACCAAGCATGGGGTGCAAACTACATGCACACCGAGGCGGGAATCGAACCTGGCTGGGAATGGAACCCGGACCCTGAACGTGCCAGCCACTACACCTCTGTGCCACCCTTACACTGTAGGTTTGTTTTAGAAATGCAAATGAAAAACTAAGCGGCAAAACTGAACAAAAAACTGTTCAAAGAAAAACAAATGAAAATTGTATGTACTATGTTTTCTGTGTTTAATGTAGACCCATAAAATTTGACCTTTCTTAAAAGGTGATTTTGGTTTTGAGCAGGTACATGCATTATGTAAATAAAATATAGCAAAATATTAGCCAGAGAAAGTCTATATTCTGCAGGTCTAAAATAGTTAACAACTTCTATATTATATTAATAGAGAAACTCTGACTCACTCATTCAAGGTCCTGAGGCCTGGGGCCTATCCCAGTCGACCCTGGGCACTAGGCAGGGTACACCCTGTATGAGGTGCGAATCAGAGTGGGCAATTAGCCAATTAGCTAAAAAAATTGGGAATGCCAATTAGCCAAACCTGCATATCTTTGGAATGTGATACTGGCGTACCCGAAGAAAACTCACTGGAGATGGGGAGACCATAAAAAACTTTCAGTTACAGATCAAAACTGTTACAGATCTAAACTTACACCACAATAGATACACCTCACCTCCAGTTAAGTTTTATTTCATAGAACATAATGTACAGGTTTGATTTTTAGGACTAAAATAATACTACTGAATTTAAAAGAAACTGATTTTATTGAATAACCTTTAAGATGTTTTCAGAAGTTGTAAAGGATCCTCTGGGTGCTCTGAGAACTCAGATAGGTGTTCTATCTGTCTTTGTAGATAGGTCTCGGGGTGCGACATACTCGGCCATGTTGGATAAACCAGACAGCACACAACAGCTCAGACCTCTGCGAGACACACCCATGTCTTCCACTTGGCACCATTCTGCAGTTTCCCCATTATAATACTCAACGTTACTGGTGATGGTAAATCCATTGGATCCTCCAACAACGAACAGAAAATCGTCCAGTACTTCGATGCCGAAGTTGCTGCGCCGGCTTATCATGTCTGGAACATTTCGCCATGAATTAGTCTGGGGAATATACGCCTCTGCACTTCTCAGATTATTCACACCATCATATCCCCCGACAGCATAAACCTGTCCGTTGTACGCGGCCACGCCAAGTCCTTGCCTTCTTCTGCTCATGCGGGGGAGGAGACTCCACTGCTCAGTCTTAGGATTGTAGCACTCTGCTAAGAACAAATATTCTTTCCCGTCATAGCCCCCACATATGAATACTTTGCCGTCTAGTTCTGTAGCGCTTGCATTGCTCCTGCGTTTGTGCATTGGTGCTACCATACTCCACTGATTGTTCTTAGGATCATATCGCTCGACTGTCTTAAGCCATTTGGTGCCATTGAATCCACCCATTGCGTAGATACAGCCATCCATCACACACACACTCACGAAACACCGGGGAGAGTGCATGCAGCGCAGCTCAGCCCATGTTTTGGTGATGGGGTCGAACCTGCGCATGCTGTTGAAGTAATTCATGCCGTCATGTCCTCCGATGCAGTACAGAAAGTCTTTAAGGTACACCGTCCCGTGATCGGCTCGTGGGCTCTCACTGCTGCATGTCATATCGACCCAGCACTTTGCTTGTGGATCGTACGCCTCTATGGCGTTGGTGGGACCTCTATTGCTCCTGCCACCGATGGACAGCAAAACGGCACTGGGAAGACGGGGCTGAGCGAGATCAGAGCAGAGAAATTTGTCTTGGTTGACGCTATAGGTGTACAGCAGAACTCTGTAGATGATCTGTCTACACGCTGTGTCATCTGCCACTAAATCGTTGTTCCTCACGTTAGCTATAAAGTAGTCGTGCGTTAGTAGCCCCATACGCACCCTAGCCAGTAAGAGTGCGATGTGTGTTTTTCGCTCCAGGGGCGCATGTTCAATCCACAGTATGATGGCCTCAAACACCACTTTCTCTTGTTTCACATTCAGCTCGTTTTTTTCAATGATCTCGCAAAGCTCCTCAGCCTTGAGGTCCAGGAACTCTTCAGAAAGACACAGCACCTGCTCAAAGTTGTGCAGGATCAATTGCAATGCCTGCTGCTCCAATGTCATGCAGGAGTAGAAGCGAGCAAAGCGCCAAATGCCTATACAGTTCTCCTTGCACAACTGAGCTGTCAGGAACATGAAGCACTCGTTCACCAGGCTGTCTAGCGCCAGATAATGAGCAGTCATAAGTAATTCGCACACGTTTTCCTCCACAATGTTAACCTTCTGTGTGTACGCATATTCCATGATCAACTCCATTATCTCTGAGGAGATGCCAGGGATGGTATACTCAAATTTGTCTAAAGGATAGAAGCCGTGGGTAAAGAGAGTCCTGAAGTAAGGGCTGCAGCCATACAGGATAATCTTGTGTGCGTGGAACTCAGCACCAGCGACTTTTAAGAGAACATCACACAGAATCTTCTCTAATCGCATCTTGTTGTATTTGTTACAGTCCATCGTGCCCTTCTTCCTTTCCGTTTCTCTTCTTTCTTGCTCACTTGTCTCCTGTTCAGTGTATCTGTGAAGGTCAGAGTCACTGAAAGTACAGCTTCAACCTGAGTGAGGCTACTATGACATCATAAGGTTCCGATGCTAAATTTCGACTGTAAACATGTTTGAGTACAGTATGATGACACTGACAGAAACACTGACATTTAGGAGAAATTTTTGTACAGGGGTTTTGTATAACAGATTTTAAAGCCTGTGAATATGAACAAGGCATAGACATCCACTGTAAAAGATGTGTAATCATCCTGAAATAACCACACCTCCCAATATTTACAGTATATATTGGTCACAATAATTCAAGATATCTAAATCAAGCCTAATATTAATAACTATATATCAATTCTTCATAAATCCAGACTATTTTATTTATGATTAAATGAAGATTTTACTTATTTAGCAAACAGCAAGGCCAAAATTTTCTAATCATTATTAAGAATTATAGGACAGCAATTTTCAATGGCGAGCAAGGTTAGGTTTAGGTTTCAGAAAGAGATAACGCTTTGCGTCATTTAGTTTCTACTTCTGGTGCAAGGTACAATGTTTTCCCCCTTTTTTTTCTCCTGGGATGTTATATTTTTTATTATTTTTCCTCCCAATACAGTTGCAAATCTTTTTACTATTTTTTACTGAAAGTACAAAATGTGCATACAACAAAATAGCATTATTTGTATACAAAAACAGAGAAAAACAGGCTCAGTACAGTACCAGTAGGACCATAATAAATCCAGATCAAATATCAACCATTTCAAGAAACATGAAACATAAGATAAATAAAATAATTTAAAAAATATACAATTACAATAAATTATACAATACAAACCATTTAAACTATTTTAGTGCCTTTCGATTTTCCATTTTACTAAGGGCATCTGGAGAATTATTATTATTATTATTATTATTATTATTATTATTATTATATATTATTATTATTATTATTATTATTATAGGTCATTTTTAAATAAAATAAACAAAGGAAGAGATTTAAGTTATCTACATTTACAAATGTAGTATTGTGCTAATATAATAATATTATTAATTAAATCGCACTAAACAGAGCACTCTTCAGTTGTTCGGTCCACAATATTTTGTAAAGTGAGCCTGAAATTATCATCTACCACACCCTTCTCAACCAGCCAGTCCTGCAATGCTTTTCAGAAAGAAAGAGAATAATTACATGTAATATATGTTCTGTATCTTCGGATAATTGTTAACATAGATGAGAAGCCATTTTTTTTAAATGAAATTTTAAATGTAGCAATTTATTGGAAGGATATATGTCATTTAATATTTAAAAGTGTGTTTCTTTAACTTTGGGAAGAAGAGGGAATTTTAATTCGACTGTTCTGAAATATCTAACAGCATTTTTATAAATTGTATGGTTTAATTTATTTTTAATACTTGACAGGGGTAAAATGACTGAATGATACTTTGTCTTATATATTTGTTTGTGCAAAGTTTACATATTATTTCAATATCACCAACATATATTGAGGGAAGGGCTGCATTAAGTTTGGAATATGAGAGGGAACATCTCATTACATCTTTACCTGAAGATATTTTATTAATAACAATAAAGAACTTTTTGGATGACAGGCATCCATTAAATCTCATCCATTAAATCCAGTATTGACCAGATATTTATATTTGTGATTATAGGGTTATATTTGGGATTTGTTTCTGTGTAAAATGTATTTGTTATTCCAAATAGTATTGTGAGTATTGTGGGGTGTAAAATTATGTGTGTGCCAATTTCCAACATAATAAGACTTGTTAGTGGAATGCTAGATAGCTTCACTGGAAAGTTGGGTAAATCAAAATCCCATCTCAGAACAGAAGAAAACGAATACATCCCAATTTACGAAACAAAGGCTGCGTTCCATTCCGAAGTGTACTTCACAGGGTGCTACTCCCTGCCCCCTTTTCAGGGAATGTCGGTTAAGGAACTTCCCTCGACAAAACTCGACCATTTGGAAGTCACCCTGCGAAGTCACCATGCTAACATAAGCACCTGTCGCTTCTCCTGGGGACATTTCACACTACGCACATTTAATATTGAATATTTATTAAAACAAAAACTGATACAATTAGAAAACATATTATTGAAACGTGTATAACTTGTAAATACATTATTGATTAATAATAATATAATTTTAAAAAATTACAGATTACTAACCTATATAATACTAAAGATTTCTTGTTTAAATTAAAATAAAACGTTTTGTGTCCTTTTAATATGATGTCGTCCTCGATAATAATGATAATAAATATATAAATCGTTTTTCGAGCACCATTTTTTTCACACTCCAGCGGAACGCAATGACTTATGGGAAAATTTCCATTCCTTTTTCCGGTGAAGTGAAGACCTGGGGCCTCATGTATAAAACTTTGCGTAGATTTCATCCTTAAAGTGTGCGTACGCACATAAGGCAGAATTTGCGTACG
>JAOVVA010119305.1:0-11267 GCA_028565275.1 Leiocassis micropogon | reverse complement strand
CTTTAATTCTCTTTGTAAGTAATTTGTTAAATGTTTGATATTTTAAATTAAAGGCAACTTCAACAGGTGGAAGAATTTTCTCCCACACATTGGCAGAAGGAGTCTATGGGGCTATAATCATTTGGAGATAAGGCTAGGTAAAGCTGGGTATCATCAGCATAGCTGTGTTAGGCAATTTGGTTCTTTCTCATTATCTGACTCAGTGAGAGCATATACAGGCTAAACAGGAGCGGTGCAAGAATTGAGCCTTGTAGGACTTCGCATGTCATGGACGTACACTTAGACTTGTGCTCTCCTATACTCGCATAATATCCTCTTCCTTCTAAGTATGACCTGAACCATTTGAGTACCATCCCAGAAAGTCCGGCCCAGTTTTCCAGTCTTTCTATTAGTATGTTATGATCAACAGTGTCAAACTCAGCGCTAAGATCTAGCAGTACCAACACTGATATTTTGCCAGAGTCAGAATTTTAACGAATATCATTTATTATCTTTATGAGCGCTCGGAAACCAGAACTGTCCAGGTATCCATTTGAGTTTAAGTGGTTGTTCACCTGATGAAAAACAACATTTTCAATAATCCGAGCCTATAAAAGAAAGATTTGATATTGGTCTGTAGTTATTTAATATGGAATTATCACAGGTTAAATGTATGCACGAAAAGGAGGAACCATGTGGGCGTGGCTATGCCCACAACCACCTCTGATTGGGACGAACGGCTGGCGGACAGACCCGCGATTAAAAACCCAAAGTCTGAGCAGAATATCATATTCAAAACCCGAGAGTCATCATAGGCATCTGAAGGTAACCAGGCATCTGAGGGTAACCTTCTGCTCTTGTGGGCATCATCCACTTGTCAAGAACTCTCAATGAGACTTCATGCCAGAACTCCAAAGTCCTGCAACAAAGAAACCCTTAGAAGAAGTTTCAATGCGCTGCCATCGGTAACCAGGCAAAAAAGGTAACCTTTCCTGAAAGACGTCATCTCAACAACAGCGTGCCAACCAATCAGGAATGCCGTGATTCCCTTCGCTGGAGGCGAACCACCAGATGAGAATGAAACGTAACACAAGTAAACAAACAAAGCTTCATACCTTGCTGAAAATTGTCACAAAAGCAGCAAACTGTAGAAATGTAAAATATTGGTGAAACGTGAATAATTAAATTTAAAGGTGTCCAACTTTCACTGTACCTTCCCTTTTTATGCGGGGATCCTACCAAGCCAAGGATAAAGCAGGTCAACTAGAAAACTGCCCAACAAAATTTAAAGACGCGCCTAGAAGCGTTTCAATTTGTGTATAGTTGTCAACCCTAATAGCTGAGTAAACCAATACTGTCAGTGTTATTGTTTTCTTTCGCCCGGAGGAAATTTTAAATAACAATCACAGGCCTGGTACTGAGAAATCCCCATTCCAAAACCATTTCTTAATGAGCACCCTTCTAAATAAAAAACAAAACAAAAGCAGGAGGAGAAATTTGGTATTGAACTCACTCTGCCACCAGAAATGCGGATTCTGTTTGTTCGTTTTTTTCTTTCTCAACTCACCATTAGCTCTAACCTTTCCTTACAAAAGAAAAAGAGAACCTTCTCTTATAGAAAAGGGGGAGCTTACCATCACTACTCTATCTCTTGCTCTGTGTTGCTCTTCTTTTTTGCCTTTGTCCTCTAGCTGTGCTAACTATGTTCACTAGCTCTTCCCAGAGACTCCCAGTTAATAGCATGCCCACCAGAGGACCAGTCGCAGAGAACCACGCTCAGCAGCAGCCCATACTTACACATATGTTTGTTGTGTTTTTTTTTTTCTTGTGTTCCTGTTTCGTTTTTTTTTTCTTCTCAAATCTGGGTCAGTTGTGGTTCTAGACCCCGTCAAACATGTCTCACACCACAGACCACATCAGTCGCTGGGAAGATCTGAAGACATGGCTAAGTGTTGCCACCGACAACCTCCTACCTAAGGCCGCCGTAACACTAAAGCACCAGACACTGTCCCGAAGAACTGTCCAAGATCACCTGCTCCTTACGTCACACACTCATTGTCACCCTCAAGCTGAGCGACAGGCACGGCGCCTATCTCCAGCAAGAGCTGACGCACACAACGATGCATCAAGCAGCTAGAACTGGAAGATCAGGAGTGATGGAAAGGGGGTGACGAGGTAGAGCAAGACAAAGTGGAAATCACCAGGCTACAAGTAGCCCTGGCAACTACTACACATGAAAGGGAACAAGGCATGGCAGACTACGCTGATCTCTCCGACAGGCTGCAGTATGCAGAACAGCTACTAGAAAAGGCCAAGGCTGACTCCAGGGAGAAAAATGGCAGAATTAAGGCCCTCGAAACTCACCTGGACCAGGCAAGAAATGAGATCAGCTGCCTCATGCAACAGCTGGACCATATTAACAAAGAGTCGTACAGCGTCACAAAGGAATTCAAGCCCGCCTGTTAATAGTACCATGATATGTCAAGAAAATGACGTGAACCCATCTTACCCCTGCTGAGCAGGACCAGGTCCCCTGTTCTTGGACCAACATGTAGTGGAAAAGGTGATGGGGCAGGGCCGAAGCATCCCCCAGATCCCTTCAAAGAACCCCACCTCACGGCAAAACCCTTTAGCCACAGAGCCACAGAGATCTATCAAACGGCATAGATCTCAAAAACCTTGACAAGCTCACCAGGAACATTGACAAATTCATGCCGCATATGCCAGGTATCCAAGATGTCCACGCTTATCTACAAGACATTGATTTCCATATTGAAATGAAACCAAACATCACTGACCAAGGTAGACTCTATTTACTCCGAACAACATCCAGCCCTGAAATGCACAGCTTCCTGGACGGGCAGCCTGCTCACACCAAGACTGACTATCACATGCGCCGAGAGGCCCTCATTAGCTTTCGGCTGATGCAGAACGTAATAATTCTTGAAATGTAATTTTATTTTTTTGTAGTAATTTTCTTTTCATGATGATTGTGAATGCCATATTAGACCTGAGTTTATATTTGTTGTTCAAAAAATTGAAGAACATGAGGACACTGTTCATCATGGAAGGATCCCACGCCACGGCCACTGTCACACCACGGTCATCCTGGGTCTGCCTTGGTTAATCCGCCATAATCCACATGTCGATTGGGCCAGGAACACCATCACCGCCTGGAGCCCTTCATGTTTCACAACCTGCTTGCCAGCCGCCGCCACACCACGCCTTAATTCTGTCGTCTCGGAGCAACCGCCGGATCTCACCCATGTGCCCACTGAATATCACGACCTCAAGATGGTGTTTAGCAAATCCCGTGCCATTTCTCAAACCCCCCACCGAGCCTATGATTGCGCCATAGACCTGCTTCACGGCACCACTCCTACGAAAGGCCGCCTTTATTCCTTGTCGCCCAAGGAACACGAGGCCATGGACCACTATATCACATCAATGTCACATGCGTCAGGTGCTGCAAAGACTCTTGGAAAACAACTTCAAAGCTGAGAAATGCGAGTTCCACACTACATCGACCACGTTTTTTGGGTTTCGTCATAGGCCCTTCCGGCATCCAGATGGAGCCCGCCAAACTCCAAGCAGTTACAGACTGGCCCACGACCACCTCACGGCAGGAACTTCAGAGGTTTCTGGGATTTGCGCAGCTACAGCTCCATCGCTGCTCCCTTAACAACCCTGACCTCTCTTAAGACACCGTTCTGTTGGAATCAGGAAACCGAGAAAGCCTTCTTGGAGCTCCAGAAACGGTTCATGTCTGCCCCTTTCCTCATCACGCCAGATCCGTCACGTCAATTTGTCGTAGAGGTTGATGCCTCCAACACAGGGGTAGGAGGCGTACTCTCCCAGAGGTCCACTTAAGACAATTAGCTGCATCCCTGCTGCTGCTTTTCACACCGCTTAACCCCTGCTGAAGCAAACTATGGCATCGGTGACCGAGAGCTCCTAGCCATCAAGCTGGCCCTAGAGGAATGAAGACATTGGTTAGAGGGATCGGAGGTTCAGTTCCTGGTTTGGACCGACCACAAGAACCTTGAGTACCTACGGGGCGCCAAGAGGCTCAACTCTCGCCAGTAAAGTACAAAGTAAAAGATTGTTTAGGGTGCATTCCAGCGCACTCACCATCTCTCACATATTCACTGTCTTATGCCCACTGCTATCCGCTCCTCTTGTGGGAAAGCTGTCATCAGCTCTCGTGACTATCTCTGAAAGTCTTTCAAAAGGTGAAAGACTTTCCGGTTGGAGCCACCGGATCGCAATCGAGTTTTTCGAGCTGCACTCTAGAGCAATTTGAGCATCGTAAGTCCATTTGTGATTCCCGTCAGGATGCTCTCAATGTTGCAGGAGTAGAAATTCCTGAGCACCTTGAAAGGCAGTCTGAAGTCTCTCATCTGAGGTGGTAGAGACGCTGCCAGGCCTTTTTCACCACAGTGCTGATACGACAGGACCATGACAGGTCCTGCGTGATGTGAACACCGTGGTATCTGAAGCTGTCTACTCTCTCCACTGGGCTCAAAGCATTTTATTACTACTGAGGTGAGGGCTACAGGGCGATAATCATTGAGGGAAGCAGGATGGGGTTTCTTTGAGACAGGAACAATGATGGACTCTTTAAAGCATGTGGGGATTATGGATTGGGATAAGGAGATGAAGGCTCTCCTCACATCATGCTCGGAGATGATGAACTTCCTGTTTGAGCCTTTGTTTGTTTTTTGGCAGGAAGATGGTGGCGTAGTTGGATTTCCCAATCGGGGGGCGAGATTGTGCCTTGTAGCTGTCCTTGACAGTTGTATAGCAATGCTCCAGTGTCCTTTCGCCCCTGGTGGGGCAGGTGATATTCTGATAAAAGTTTGGCATTGTTAAAGTCCGCCGCCACAATAAGCACAGCGTCCCGGTTTTGTGTCTGGTGCTGTGTGAGTGCCTCATGCAGATCGCATAAGGCATGCCTGCACTATAGCTCCTGTCCCCTGCTTCCTTCCTATATAAAAGAATGTGATATTTTGTATCTTTACAATAAATAATATTAATGTCTTTTAGCATATAGTATTTTAAGTGATGATAGTATGGCGCTACATCTAATATTTATTTGCAGTTCAAATAAAAAAAACTTTTTCAAAGAAAAAGCTACAGTTATTTACAGATGAAACTGAGTGCACTTGAAGCCCTGAATAAATCTGAAATTGTGCAATATTTCGCAACTTCTTCTTGAAGTGCTTTCTTCTTGAGTGCCCTTTTCCTTTCTGCTTTACCTAACCGCTTTCTCTCCATCCTAGCATGTCTGGGATGTCAATGTCAATGTCAAGACTAACAGAATCTGATAAATGAAGAGATTAATATTGTTATTATTATTTATTATAATTTCGGCAATCATCACTTTAGTACACAGTGATGGCAATAAGTACACAGTGCTTATTTAGTACACAGTAGTACACAGTAGGCAATAACATAAAAAATAGATATTATTTATTTAAAAAAAAAAAAAAAAAAACTGCAGCAGGCCAAATCAGTCGCCAGTGATCCAGACCCCCTCTGCCCTCTGGATCTGCCTGACTCATTGTGGTGCCCCACTTCTGGTTGGAGATCTCGTAGCATGGAGGCTCTGTGTGGCTAAGCCATATTAATCTAGGTGGTTATTATCTAATGGAAGATTCTTACCTATTTTTTGGGCTGGCCAGTGTATTTTTGATGTCAACCAAGGTTATTATTTAATAATTAAATAGTATTGACTGGTTTGCTCTGTTTTTATTTTTATTTTGATCATAGTTAATAATAATTAATTTTATTATTTGCTATTTATCATGTTAAAATCTTTCATCCCTGCACAGATAGTCTTTTAACAAGAAAGAGGAACAAGAAAGGTGACATTTATGCCTATGTGTACCAAAACAGCACTGTAACTCAGATGGCTATTTGGGACACAATAAAGTTTACTCATCTTACATCTGTTTGTTGAGTTCAGAGAAGTCAGTTAATTCAACCTTTACATTACAGATAAGATGCAACATAAACCAAGATACTAACATCAAACTGTTTGCAATGTTGCTGTAGATATTTTTAAAAGGTTTTAAAAGTTTGCATGAAGAAAAGAGCATGCTTAGGGGTAAACATTGGTTAGCATAAGCTCCACCTGCATAACTCAACAGTGACAAAATAAGCACAGGCCCTGAGTGTAAAAAACACACTTTCTATAGAGTTAAAGAAGAACTAATACAGAAAAAGAAAAATTGTGGGGTTTTTTTTCAACATATCACAGTCATACGCTGTGGTCTGTTGGGACTGTAACATGAAGGTGCCTGATAGGAACAGACTGGACAAGGCCATTAAAAAGGCCGGATCTGTACTAGGCATAGAGCTTGACTATGTGGATGTAGTAGCGAAGAGGAGGATTCTGTCCAAAGTACAATTCATTTTGAATAATCGCTATTCAGTGTTTTCGCTGACCAGGGGAGCAATTTCAGCCAGAGACTGATTACCATCAAGTGTTCCACAGAGCGCCACAGGAGTATTACAAATATGTAATACAATATACTATAATATAATAATACAATATTACATACATAGATTACTGTGCAATATATACAAATGCTCTTGGTTCATATTTTTGGTACTTACTGTTTTAGGACTCTTTATATTTATTCTTTTTTTGTAGTTATTTATTACTTTTCCTTTAGATAACAACTGTGAGCAAGTGTAACCAAGAATAAGCAATTTCCCTCTGGGATTAATAAAGTTCTTTGAATCTTTAATCTTAAATCATACAGTTTTTGCTGCTGCTGTCCAATACTAGAGGCTGGGCTGGGTACAATGAGGTTAATAAGGTTTCACCCACCACTTACACAAACTGTACAATAGTAGGACAATTTTGCCCTTAGTCAAGAACGGACATGTGCCGCACCATAATTTGTAAGTTATCATTATAATTTGTGCTGTCTTCCAGAAGGACAACCATCTCTGCAGCAATCCACCAATCAGGCCTATATGGTAGAGTGGCCAGACGGAAGACACTCCTTAGTAAAAAGCACATGCCTGCCTGGAGTTTGCCAAAAGGCACCTGAAGGACTCTCAGATCATGAGAAACAAAATTCTTAGGTCTGATGAGATTCTCTGGCCACTCTACCATATAGGCCTGATTGGTGGATTGCTGCAAAGATGGTTGTCCTTCTGGAAATTTCTCCTCTCTCCACAGAGGACCTCTGGAGCTCTGACAGAGTGACCATCAGGTTCTTGGTCACCTCCCTGACTGAAGCCCTTCTCCCCCTCGCTCAATTTAGATGGCTGGCCAGCTCAAGGAAGAGTCCTGGGCTGGGTACAATGAACTTCTTCCACTTACGGATGATGAAGGCCACTGTGCTCATTGGGACCTTCAAAGCAGCAGGAATATTTCTGTAACCTTCCCCAGATTTGTGCCTTGAGACAATCCTGTCTCGGAGGCACAAATCATGCATGTCATGCTGTCATGCTTGGTTTGTGCTCTGACATGAACTGTCAACTGTGGGACCTTATATAGACAGGTGTGTGCCTTTCCAATTCATGTCCAATCAACTGAATTTACCACAAGTGGACTCCAATTAAGTAAACTTTTTTTATGTTGACATTATGGGGTGTTGTGTGTAGAATTCTGAGAAAAAAATTAATTTAATCCATTTTAGAATAAGGCTGTGACATAACAAAATGTGGAAAAAGTGATGCGCTGTGAATACTTTCCTGATGCACTGTACCTATGATACCTAGGATAGAAAAAGTCAACATGCCCAACCTAATATCAAGATTGCAAGTCTTGTTTAGTCTTGTTTAATATAATTATTTTGAGGTTGTTGTTATTTGATTGATTGATTGATTGACTGATTGATTTTTTTTATGTACAGTATGCAAATGAATATACAGACATGTTACAGGTCTGAAAGTAAAATGATGTTAGGTGAATCTTTAGGAGCTCACATGGTGAAACTGTTAAATGTGGTAGACATATGGCATATTAGTTAAAATTCAAAAGAAGAGAGAAAGCCATTAAACAGTACATATTTCAGAGTACAGTGTCACTGTATATAAAAGTAATCAAAGTGGAATGCACACTGTCTCAAGATTCAAAAATCCTAAACGTTTGCATAAGTCAATTTGCATGAATTCATGTTTAAAAATGTATCTAAAAAGGATAAAAAATATATTTGGCAAAATATTTCCTAACTAGTAAACTGTAATTATATTAATTATTGAATTTCACTTATTGTATTTTGACAAAAAAGCAATAAAAATGAATAGTTATAATGATTATGAAATGGTTATAATGGTTATAAAATGGTTATAATGGCTATGAAATTGTTATGAAATGTCTCAACTAAAAATGAATTAGTTTGAATAAATCCCTCTGGGTCTCTGTGTGTGTATACAGTTTGAATGTTCTCCCCGTACTTGGTGGGTTTCCTCTGGGTGTGCTCCAGTGTCCTCCCACAGTCACACACATTGAGATTAGGCTAACTGACAGATTCTATATATTGTATTTTTTTCACCCCTATTTTAATGCTCAAAATTATTAACTTTTCAATTGCTTTCCCTAACTTAAAAGTCTTGTCAGAGACAAGTATAAAAATACTAACTTATGTTCAATACTGGTGCACCTCCTTAAAGTCACCTGAAATGACCAAGAAAGATGATATTTATGCCTGTACCATCTGTACCATTAGAGCACAAGAACAAGGCCAGATTTGATCAAACAGGAGTCATGATGGAAAAATGTTTCACTTAGTATCTTGCTTTATGTTGCACCTTACTGGCAAGATGCAACATAAGCCAAGATACTAACTGCAAACTGTTTGCAACATTGCTGTAAATATTTTTGGAGCACAATGTTGAAAGTGAGCATAAAGGTGCATGCTTCAGTTAATCTTCGGTTAGCATGAACTCAAGAGTGACAAAATGAGCACAGGGTCTTCATCAGAAGCACACTTTCTATGGCACACTTTCTGCGGGTAAAGAAGAAAGTGGGATCTTGAATCTAAAGCTAGCACATAAAAAGGACACAATCTTTTTCCACTATAGCACAGTGATATTGTTTTTTTTTTTTTTCAATTTTAATTGATGTTAAGTCAAGGTCAAGGTAAATATTACTGCATACATTTTTCAGTAAAAATTTATTATTAGTTTGGCAAAACAATGAATTTGAAAAATTTGTTTGTCAGTAAAATCCCACTTTTTCACAAACATTTCTGAAACAAAGAGTTCATAATATAGTAGTGTACTTCTGCTGTCCAATAGTAAATGCTGGGCTGGTTACAGTGAGGTTAATAAAGTTTCACCCACCACTTACACGCACTGTACAATAGTAGAACTAATGTGCGCTTGGTCAAGAATGGACATGTGGCGTACCACAATCTGTAAGTAAAAATTGTAATTTTCACTGTGTATTCTCTATTTAAAGTTGAAAATACCTTTCTAGCTGAATTTCAGATTTTAGAAATATTTTTAGACAAAATATTTTTGTCCTCAACAGACATTTATTTAATGATGGCAACATCTGCATCTCCATCAGAAGGTACTTAATTTCTTTTCTTCCCTTTTGCTATTCACAATACAGCGTTTCACACATGGTATAGATACAGTAATATAATAATATAATAATTATATTATATATGATATATAAATATTTTCTAAATGTGGATATTTTGATAAAGTTCATATTAACTATCTTAATACTATCTTTCTTCAACAGAAAATTAACTTGCTTTTATAATTTAATTAGACATTTTATTTGTTTGAGAATTGTACATGTATAAGTACAGTGGTAGCAGTGTGATTATTCAGTGAATGTATATATTGGGTATATATCAATAGATGTGCAAAATATAGAAGTACTGGTGGAGTACATCAGATGATTGCCCATGTGCTGTCACTTTTATATATTATTTTCTTTGCTCAATAGCTGATTCTTTGGAGATTTACCCAGCACAAATATTTGGACCCCGCACAGCAAACGTTGGTGAGAATTTAAAGTTCAAATGCAGCTTCTCCAACATCCAGATCTCAAATACAGAAACACTTGTGTATTTGTGTAAGAATGGTGTTGGAGAGAGATTAGCCCTTCTTGAAAATAAAGATGAGTATACCTTTACTTTGAAGAATGTTTCATCACGGGACTCTGGTACCTACAGTTGTATGTACTCATTTAAAAAATATCCTACGAAGGATGTCAAGGGAAACGGAATTAATTTAATCCATGTCCAAGTCACAGGTATGGGATTTAATCCATATTCTATTCTTAGTCTGATAGTTTAAAAATTTATTTGCCTAATTTGTGGTTTAATTTTGTGATTGTTTTATTTCTTTTTTTTTACTTAATGAATGAGTGAGTCGCTTGAAAATATTAAATTCTAGTTATATCACATGTTCATTAGACTGAAATTAAATGTATACTAACTCTAATCATGCAGATTCTATAATGTTTTGCATTATTTAGTTTTTAGCTCATTAAAGCTCGTCATATATATTTTAATATTTTGGCTTGTTATGTATCACAGGTGATCCCTTTAACTATAAAATAATTTTCACCATTTTCATCAGAACAGTTTTTTTAATAAATATAATGCACTATTTAAAATATTTGGCTCAGCATTTAAATGTGTGCAATAAAATAACATTTAGTCAAAATTTCCTCTTTTTAGCCAAATCCGATCTGATTATATCTTGAAGAGAGAAATGTTGATTTAATTATTTAATTGGTTCCAATTTCAGATTATGGATTTTATATTGCTTAAATGGAATAAAATTAACTTTTCTATAAAATGATGATAAAGTGTAAATGTTACAGTGGTAAGTGTTAAAAAACACAAGTTTAATATATTAATGTAATGTCAATATGACATGAATACAAAATGAACAGTAGCAGAGATATGACATTTCAAGCACAAGATGGCCAAAAATACTGATCAGCCATAACTCCACTAGGTGAGCTCTGCAACAATGATCACAATTATAGTAAAGGAGCTTTCATTTATTGTGTTAAAAATAGTTTTGAAGAGAGATTCTAATTACTTGGAATTAAATATGAGCACAAATTCACGTTGAGGAATATATTTTTAAGGAAGTCATAAATATGATTCCATGTATTCATTTACAGAATATTCTGAGAAGAATATCACAGGATCAGGACATAACTCAATCCCTGACCAAGAAAGTGGTAAAACATTCGATCGATCGATCGATCTATCGATCTATCTATCTATCTATCTATCTATCTATCTATCTATCTATCTATCTATCATCTATCTATCTATCTATCTATCTAT
>JAOVVA010119226.1:0-11269 GCA_028565275.1 Leiocassis micropogon | reverse complement strand
ACACATATATATATCCACACACACGTACATTTCACCAAAATGATGTAAAAATATTTATATGTACATTTGTGTTCAATTAGCTTCCTATATAGTAACATTGATCCATGAGCCAGTTTAACAAACTTGGTTAAAAACTGTCATTCTGCCTAATGATATCTAAAATTATGTGTGTGATTTTCTCATGACCTTTAATCAAGTTATTTGGATAAGATAGAGTGCTGCAGCAAAACGGATGTTAAACCTGATGGATTTAGTTTGTAATCAGATTCCATTTGTCTGTGATGCTTGTACGCCTTATTCAGATTCAGAGTTGTACAATTTAATTAAACAAAAAACAAAAATGATTTTAAAAATCATAAAATCTTTTTTTAATTTTTTGAATCTATTGCGATTTAAAGCTTAATATTTATTTAATAATTTGCCCCATACCACAGAGAATGCTGTTACGTGTGAATAATATAAAGCACACTTCCTGCAGGATAACAGAGCAAAAGCAACATTTTAGAACCTTAAACACACACAAAGTGCAAAATGTAATTATTAAAAAAAATTGTAAATATATAGTTCTCCAATTTTGGAGTCAGTGTGGTGGTAAATGAATTGCCACACAAAAGAAATCACTATATGTAACTGAATCGATACACCCCCAAGGGATTCATTTTATCCTTGTTTACTTTTGGTGGTAACCAAACTTTACAGTGCTATGACTTCACTTCTGTTTGATACACCTGCAATTATTTCAGTCCAGGAAAGACTGTGGTTGTTTGTAAAATATGCCAAACTTTCAGCAAGGTGAAGTTTTTCCAGGCTGCCACACATGTTCTTATTTTGTTTCAGCATCTAACACTCCTTTAAAAAAAAATCACGTTTTTAACTCCTTTAAACATCACGTTTAATTCTCCTTGTTTTGAGGTCATTATAAAAAGGTGTCTTTAATTTCCTGAGAAACTTAACTTAAGATTTAGAATCTTTGGTTTCTGCTTAAGGGCAACATTTTTCATCTGTTTTTCTTCAGCCACAAGCAAATTAGCGTTTACGTAGTGAGAAAATGCAAAAGCCGTCCGACACCTCCACGCCAGCCAGCTCCAGCAGTTTTCTCTATAACACTGCAGCTCTCAAAGGCCTCGAACGAGAAAAACATGCTGCTGTCTGCAGCACACACACACACACACACACACACACACACAGGAGAGGAGAGGACCCAGATAACAGAGGCGGAGCTCTAAACAGCGTGACTGTTGAAGTTTTTGCAAACACTTAAAACCACAGCCGTCTGTGGCTGGTTTTATAGTGTGAAGGAGGAAGAACAGGGAGAGATATAACCATAACGCATTGGTGCCCCAATACTACTTTTTGCCAGAAACACTACAAGTACATCCGCTTTGGTACTTGCTGATACAGAGTAACTTTACTAACACTTGGCACTGTCCCATTTTTATCAATTTTATGATTCAATACATGAATCGCCACACAAAAGAATAGATTTTTTTTCTCATCTCTACTGTGCAACCCTACTATAAAGAGTTCCATATAGAGACAGGCCAAAGAACAATTATGGGTTATACAATTTTCAATTTTATTATTTTTTTTTTATAAGGATGAATATAATAGCTTGGAACTGAAAAAAATGAAAAAAAAAAAAAAAGAGAGAGAGAGAGATAGAAACAGGAAATAAACAAACAATTCTCCAAGTCCAAAGGCTTGGGACTGGCAAGAATCCTGTGGTTTTACTGTTGTCGGTTTTATGTTATGTAATTCTTCTTTATGTTGCTTCTTGATGCCACGTGGTTAGATTCTAGTACGTTAAGAATAGAGTTCTGAAACACTACAAAGTAATCAAAACAGAAACTCTACACAGCACTACACATGACATTTCCACTTCCTGTCTTTTGTGTGTAGCACTATGGTCTTTTGCATCATCCATACATAGCGGCAAGCAATCATGTGGGGAAAAGTCACGACACTGACTCAACTTGCATGTTTTTTGAAAATCAGCTCAGTGTCAGAAAAAGAGTTGCAGATGATCTAATGGACAATATGCCACCATTTCCCTATTTCTGTTGGTTTTGTTTTTTGTTTGCGCAGACATTGCTGCTTTTCCGCTCCTTTCCTGCTGAAACGGACCTGAACAAAGGCGAGGGATCTGCTCGCAGCTACGGAAAAGCTAACACAGGCCTGTTGTCTGGGAGATTAGTCAGATGATGATAACTGCGAGGATCCGTCATCCAGCTAACCTCGCTTATGGACTCGATAATCACACTGACAGTAAACAGAGGCTCCGAGAGGTGCATTAAGGATGTGGAGGATCTGCAGGAGATAATGTGACCGGTTTGTTTGGGATGTTTCCCAGCTGTAGAACCAGAAGTAGAACCACAAGGATGTGGAGTAATTGTTGTGGTGTGTTAGTTGGTTAGTGAAACAATGCAGGCAGGTTTCAAAACAAGGTTTTATGTTCAACTGGATTCATCCTCACTGTAGGGCGATCTATACACACTGGATATTTCTGCAACTTCCCAGTTTAACATGCCCAAGTCAATTTGGTTTTGTTATCAAAGCGTTAATTAGTGTGCTTGAGCAAAAAAAAAAAAGTTAATGGAGCAGGGCTCGATAAAAACAGACACACCTAGATAACCTGTTACACAACCTGTAATCCAAACCAATTCCTTAGAACAAGCACAAGAGAATCTTACATACTTTGATTTACAAGCAAAAGTTAAGCTTTTGAGAAAAGTTAATTTGCAGAAATACATCTCTTTCTGAGACCCGGACTCTACTGTTGTGTACACTGCAATATGTACTGACTGTTTCTCTTCATTCATAGCTGATAACTATAAACTATAAACCAACCAGGAAAAAGTCTGGCAAAAGAATTCTAGTCCTTATATAAGGATAGTACAAGTACAGTAGAATGTATAGACAATTGAGCTGTCTGTCCTGAAACGTTTAGTCTGTTACTGAAATACCCTGTCCTCGTGCAAGGGCATTCTGGTTTTCAAGAGCATATAATTGGACCTAACAGCAAATAGGTTTTATTAATAGGATTATCTTTTTTTTATTATAGTCTAATTCCCAACACACAGAAAAACATCATCGTGGAAATGAATGGCAGATTACCTGACCAGGTGTGTTAGAACCAGGAAGTGGCCAGAATGCTTGAGTGATGAGTTTAAAACCTTGCACTGAAAACCAAACCCATGTCAGAGAGAGGTGTAGACTACTTAGGGTTTAAAAACGAGTTTAAAGACAAGGCGTGCAAAATCAAGCAGAAACAAGCACTTGGTAGGAAAACTTCTTGGTAGGAAAGAAACATTTTTTCCCATCGAATCCATAGCATTTTTAAATGTTTAAAAGTTTTGCTCCCTCGTTATATACAAAATAAAAAGTTTCATTCTGCATGCACGACTTTAAAACACTCACTCCAAAAAGCGCGCGCGCAGGCAAACACAGTAAACAACTTATCATAAATTAAAATAAATAAATAAATAAATAAAACTCTTGTTAGAAGTTTTCCCTCTATTGACTCAATAGTTTTTACCTGTAACGTGTCCTCAGTCCCTAATGAGCCGCGTCTCTCCCCGGAGGACCTGACGGCACACACACACACTGCAGCGCGCGCGGCGCGGATCGCTCGAGGGGTTTGTGTCTGATCCTCTCCGCCTCCTCCTCCAGCAGGGAGGGGCCTGTGTGTGCGTGCGTGCGTGCGAGTGGGGAAGCCGCTCTCAGGCCAAAAACAACCCCCTCCCCCCCTTACATTCTGGATCAAACGGTGATTGGTCGCAACGCGCTCGCGCTGAAATCGCCTTCACTCTGATTGGTCAGAACAGTTCGCGCTACAAACACTTTATCGAATTCTGAGATTTCAACAAAGCGTTCTTTCTTTCTTTTTTAGTACAGTGTATGTTTGCTTTTACATTTTTTTTGTGGTGTTTTTTTTTTTTAATTATTATTATTTTTAAAACCCTGACAAACTTAACCAAGTCGATGTAAGCTATCTTGTTAAAAGTTTGTGGAAACATGACTCTCACACATGGGTCATTCTACAGAAAAGGTGGAATTATCTTCTACAATCTTCTGAAATATATTTCTCCGTTCACACCTAGAACTTTTTAATAGCAATAGCTTACTCTTAAAGTCCACAAAAAGTGGAGCTTTATGCAATATTATTTTTATACATTTAATAACTGGTGTTACTTCTCTTTCTGGTATCACCAACAGCGATAACACCTTTGACAGTAACACCAACTACAATTAACAGAAAAATCTTAACTATTTACAAAAAGCTTTCATGGGTAAGGTGAAATGGTTTTCAATTATGTAGAAATTAATTTTTTATTATTAGATGTAATCAGTTTGTATGACAAATATAATTATAAAATAAGTAACGCCAGTACCAGACACATGGCGATATGATCATGGTGACAAGACTTTTCTTTGAACTTGGTCTTTTTTTTTTTTAAATGCTACAATTAAATATTGAACATTAAAGTAAGAAAATTTAATTTCATACTATAGTTTCTGAACATATACAAGTAATGTGTCTGTTATGTTAATTTAAATGATTTTGGTATAATAAAAAAAATAATAATAATAAATGACAACATAACAGCTCTTTCCACCATTTTTGTAGAATGACCCACTTATGTCCTTGTTGAACATGCCAGCCTCTTTGCTGCCTGCTCTTTGCTTCACTCTTCTGAGAAGGCTTTCCACCAACCAGTAGGGTTACCAACTCCATTAAACACAAATAAGGGACAGGGAGGGTGGGAGAAGGCCTTTTTTTCTACAAGTGTATGTATTATTATAAATTAATAATATAAATTATATATTATTATAAATAAAATACAGTGGAATCTCCGCATACAAATTTAATTCATTCTGGATGTGGGTTCTTAAGGAGAAAATTTGCATTGCGACATGAAGTTTTGGCTTAATGTGAAATTATGAGAAGAAATTTTGATATTATATCAAATGTTTTGTAAGCTAGTGACTCAGCAAGGTAAATAAACATAAGTATTATACAAATTTATTTTAGTATGTACATAATATTATAAAAAGATAACAACTACATATCTTTTTCTTTCTCTGTTTCTTGTTTATGTTTTTTTTTTTTTTTACTGTGACCCTAATGGCTTTGATCTTTTCTTCTTATTTGTTTGTTTGTTTTGTTTGTGATAGGAAATGTTATCATTGGTTTATTACCAATTGATGAACATCAGGGCATTGTCACATCACAATTAAGAGTCAAGACTCAGAATGAAATATGCCTGGGAAACAGTACAGTACAGGATATATTTACAGTATTATGAAGGATCTGTGGTTGATTCAGTGGCATTTCGTAGTGTCAGTGATTTTACTAGTATCGTTGCAATACTATGTTTTTTCCTGTTCCCCCCTGCAGTCCACCTGAGGTGATGTCCACCAGCCCCTTCCGTCCCATCTCGTACTTCTTATGTGATTGCCTTCCCAGGTCACAACTTCACAGGTGCCTCGCTCACAAACTAGATTCAGGGTAATATCCAGGTTAAGTAACCCACATGGTGAAACGAACAAAATGCATCATGTAAAAGAGCAATAGGAAATGTTATCATTGCGCAAATGTTATTATTCTGAACTTTGCCTTTATTTTTTGCTCTGTGCAGCCCACCAGCAAGATGTTGTCCTGGGTCGTGAGTCCTGGCCATTGAGAAGTGCACTCTCTGTGTGGTACCATGACAGACAAACTGGGGCAGAGAGGTCTCCTTCTGTCCACTGACTGACTGAGTCTCATAAAAATCTCTCCCATTCAAATTCTCTCCCACAGATTTCACTTTGATTCTCAAAAATACAGAACAAATAGCGTCCCATATCGGTTTAACACAGAACAGGTGTTTTAATCTCCAATTAAGGGATGATCGTCTCTTTTACGGGACGTTGGCAACCCGATTTTGGGAGTGTGAATTTATGTTTGTGCACTAATGTTGTGCAAGGAGTGCTGGGGTGTGGTTGGTATTCCAGTTCGTCCAGTTCATTGAGGTTGAGGTCAGGGCTTTGTGTAGGCCACTTGAGTCCACAACCTTGGTAGACCATGATTTAAATTTTTTTAATATACAGTATTTTTATTAAAGTTTGCAAATAATTCCATACATAACAATAAATTGTAACAGTAATAAGAATTAAACTAAACTATAAAGAATAGCATCCAATTTCTGCAAATATTTAGAAATGGAATTATTTTCCCATATTTTTATACATCACATGCATATAATCATACATACAAACAAGCACATACAGTATACACATAAAAGAATCATTAACAAATTATTACGTTAAAAAATAATAATAAATAAATAAATAAAATTTAAGTGCACACAAAAAACTTTAAATATTTGTATACCTTTTTTGCTCAAGAAATTTTATAAAAGGATTCCACACACTTCCAAACCCTGCTGCCTTTCCCTTAACTATGTAAGTTAGTTTTTTTTCTAGTGTCAAACAAGTTTTGCTTGACAAGGCACCTTTACTCCAACAATTTTAGATATATGAACAATCATTTCCCAGTACTTTTTTTATTATTGAACAGTCCTACACATAGTGAAGAAGAGTAACTTTTTCTACTAAACATTTAATACAAGTATCGGGAATGTCAGGGGACCCACGATTCGATGCATTTGTGTTGTAATAATTTAATTCTGGTATTAATTGATTTTGAGCTTTTAGACACGCCATTTCCCAATCAATTTCTTCTATATTCTCTCATAAATTGGATCGTCATGGCTCCAACCTATCTGGAATTTTTTCAATAGGTTGAAAGGTTTATATTATCTTGTCAGTAAACATTATATTGTCAGTAGACATTAAAGCTGTATAGAAAATAGAAATCTGGCCTTTCCCCTTAATATTTAGCATTGTAAGGTTTTCCAGATGAGACAATGGTGGTTCAGTTAGCAGATTCTTATTTTTGGATGTTATGAAGTCTTTTAATTGTAAACATCTTTTAAAAAGCACGTTAAGGGAATATTATATACCTGACAGAGCTGATCGAAGGTGAGAAGGTTGCCACCTGTATAAAGATCCCCATTTTCCGTATACCTTTGTCTGCCCAAATTTTAAAACCTCCATCCACTCTTCCTGCTTTAAAGTATGTATTACCCCATATGGCTGTGAAACAGGAAATGGAAGGAGTATCTTTAAAGTGTTGGTTTACTTTATCCAGATAACTGGTACACCATGTCTTAATGGGACTCTTTGTGCACACGGGCATTGTCATCTCAGCCACCTGACAATGTTACAGTGAATAGAAAATGTAGTTCAACTGTACACAAATATATCTATACAATTTGTGCTTCCAATTTTGTGGAGATAAGTGAGGAAGGCAAGCTTATGTGTGAGATGGTCAAATATTCACAAATATGGCTATATACTGTATTTATTTGTCTTCTAGTGAGGGTGTCTCTTACTCTAGTGTTGTCCAACCTCATTACATTGTTCTCTAGCGTTAGTATCTTTCATATCTAGGTCTTCATAAAAATAAAACAAGTATTGCAAGTATTTTGTTCTATTTTGAACTCTTTGTTACTGCTGCCGTATCAGGATATGCCTCCACAAGGGACTCTTTGGTATGCTATCTTACAATCAGAAAATGCCTTAGCAGAAGACTATACGTAGCATATTCTGGTAGGTTATCACATCATCAAAAAGGACATTGTTAAAAACACAAGAAATATGTATCTATGCGTGTGTGTGTGTGTGTGTGTGTTTGCTATGATAGAAAAGTTTGATAAAATACAGCAAGTCATTAGGTGACAAGTGTGACTGCAGTTTTTTTTTTAATTCAAACCACACTGGAACCAGTCAGGAGGGGCTGCTGGTTTACTTGTTTGTTTTTACTTTTTCGTAATTATCTAGTTCTGACCCAAGAGAAAGAAATTGGTCAGTCAAGCACTCATGAAAGACAAAGTGATACCATTCATGACTCATGCTTCATAAGTAAACACAGCGAGTGAAAACCCAGTACTACCTAAAGTCTGCTATTTGCTATTCAATGTTAGTTTAATGGCTTCAAGTTTCCTGTCAGTCAATTACTGGTACTGAGAATTCTTTTGAGGTGTTTTTTGAGCACACACCCATACATACATCTTTCTTGTGTTTAAATACCTTTTTTGATGTTGTGATAACCAATCAATTTGTCTATGGGGAACTGTACACACAATCATTCACAAACACCACTTGCACATTACCGGAACTCAGCTGGAAGTTATTGACACATCTCCCCTACGGTCCTGACCTCGCTCCAAGTCATTTCCACATGTTTGGGCCCTTAAAGTTGTTCCTGGGAGGCCAGTGTTTTAGACGTGAAGCAGGAAGTCCGATTATGCCTTCAAGGTGCTGAGAAAACTTTCTACCTTGATGGTATCCGAGCACTAGTGGAGCGCTGGGATAAATGCATTAGTGTGGCAGGGAATTATATAGAGAAATAAAGGTAATATTTACTCTTACACCTGTGTTCTGTGATTCTGTCTGATCAAAAACCCAGGTTTGACCCTCATATTTGAACTGCAAGTATTCTACTGTAAATCTGCTACAGGTAGGCATATGTTGATAGGATATCCTATAATCAGAACCTAACATAAAATATGAGGCAGCATGACATTATACTGTACACTGCCGGGCCAAAAATAAAACATCACCGTTTCAGTAGAGTCAAATTATTGGGTTGTCTCAAGCAAAGAAAACAACTAAGGAGATTTGAAATTACTGAAACACATTATCAAAACCTGTGAGGATTGTGCTGAACTGTTAACTTTGTGGAAGAAATGTGTTCTGAAAAACATGGAGATGAAAACACATTGAGATAATGTAAACACTTGGTGAAGTTGCATGGAAAAAAATCAACAGTAAAAACCATAGCTGTGTTTAATCGTGAAAGAATAAAGCATGTCCATACACACAATGTGATAAGAACTCACATGATTGGAACTAAACAGCTGGGGGAAATCAATTAGACTAAAAAACTAATTAAATTTGGGAGCATAAAGATTGGACTTTGGAGCAATGGAAAAAGGTGGTCATGTGGTCTGATGAGTTCGGATTGACACTATTTCAGAGTGATGGGAGTGTCAGGGTAAGAAAAGAAGCACATGAAGCAACGCATTCGTCATGCATGGCCACTGTACCAGTACCAGTGTTATGATCTAGCGTTGCTTCAGTTGGTCCGTTGACTCAGCAACGTTATGTGGCAGTAAAATAAAGTCAGCTGATGTCATGAATGCAATGAATTACCAGGATTATCACATACATTCTTTCTTACCTGGTGGCAGAGGCGTATTCCAGGACTCAAACTGTGAAAGAGAATGATCTGGAGACCATAATGTGTCATAATCAAAGCTAAAGATGATTCAATAAAATCTTATTCCTGATCTTTATCCCATTGAACACCTCTGGGATTAAGTGGAATTCCATATATGCACCAGTCCTCCTGGTCCAACTCCACTAATGCTCTTGAGGCTGAATGGGCAAATCCTTACAGCACCCTCTAGTGGAAAGTATTTTCAGAAAAGTGAAGGTAAGTCCAACAGCCGAGGGGGACTAAATCTGTAATGGGATGTTCAACAAGCACATTTGCGTCTGATAGTCAAGTGTCCATCACTAAAAGTGTCCACCAACATTTAACCTATGAAAAGCAAGTTTCCCAGTTGGACATAACCATATAATTCAACAGTTAGTTGTGTTTATAACTATCTTCTTCCTTTCTTAAGCATGCCTGAGCGTGTGTCCCTCTACCTCTACATTAAGTGAAGATGGGTGGAGACGCTCCAGGATACATTGCAAACCCTGTGAGGTTCAATACTGACATCTAATGGCACATGGATCCCAACACTGGGCACACTTTATGACATTTGTTGTACATGCACTGAGTTGCCAGTTTATCAGATATCGTACAGGATACAGATACACTTTATAGGTGCGGTTATCAGATGTTAACACATTAGTAGCATGGCGTGTGTGTAATAAAAACATTGTCTACTTTCTGGCTGCTGTACTCAGCATTTCTACCCTTTGAAGGTCACCAGTTAGAAAATCTGGCTTGTTTTTACACATGGTGGTCTATCAGAAGACCTCCTGATAGGTATGAGGCCTTCTACAGGACTAGCTTTTAAAATCTCAGTTCAGTTGAAAGTGCAAATCCAATTAAGTGAGATTATGAGAGTAAAATCTACCTTTATTTCTCTATATATTCCCCTGCTACACTAATACAGTTATCCCAGCATTTCCCTAGCGCTTGGATGAAAGTTTTCTCAGTACATGGTCAGGAGCCATCATTGAATTGCCCGCCTGTCTGAAACGCTGGCCTTCCACGAACTCCTTTAATGGGAGTTAAAGAAGGTTCAAGCTAGTGACAAGTTATCTGAGCCACCTCGGCTGGGCTCGTCATTCGGGAACGTATGGCCCTCTTTAAAATGTTTACACCATTCAAATATTTTACTGTTTCACAGTTATTTTAACTAGTATAGTAATTCAGATTCCTCTAACATGTCCTTTTTGTCTTCGGATGGACAAAATGTTAATCTTTAAACATGGAGCACGGGATGGAAATTGAAGTGTCATGTGAGGGTTGCACTTTACTCCCCTTTTAGAAACAGCACAAAGTGTGAAAGAGAGCAGTTAAACTTCTCCAGCAAGTGGACTGTTGTAGTACCGCGTTCATCCGAGTGCATTAATGAGGTAGGAAATTTCTATTAAATTAGCGCACAGGTCTTATTGACTATGATTGTCACAGATCAATTAAAAATCACAATAAAACACAAGAGAGTATTTTCTCTGGGGTCATCTAAAGTAGATCAGATGGCAGTTTATAAAAAAAGCCAACGCAAAAATATATGCTGTGTGTATAAAACACCCATGTGCATCCTCAAAAGTTCACCAAATGCATGGGCTGCTATTTTATCAGATAAGGCTATTTATTGTACGATAGGGCTGTGCTGAAAGTAATGCAAAAGTGTACATATTGGTAGATTAACTCTCTTTTTAAAGGTACTACTCTACAAAGACGATTCTCAGCACAGTACTGATTGTCAAGTTTGTTATGGTCATTTCTGTGTGTGTGTGTGTGTGGTGCTGGAGAACAGTGTATACAAGGGGACTACACGTACAGTAATAAAGGCACCTGATATTCTCTATAAAATGTGGAATTGAATCAGTGTTGCTTTTGTTTGTGTTTTATGAGTGGTGTTTCATGGGTTCTAGGGTTAATTGATTATATATATATATATATATATATATATATATATAT
>JAOVVA010119143.1:0-11273 GCA_028565275.1 Leiocassis micropogon | reverse complement strand
CCCAACACGGTGAACACACCGACATCCCCGCAAGGCATGCTGGTCGTCAGCCGCCGCCCCGCCCACGCCACAATATAATATCTATTTAGAAGAAAAGGGAGTTTAATGTGTGTATGACTTCACTGCTAGCATTGTCACCACAGGCAGGATAAAACTGACAAGAAACATTTTAACACAGAAAATGGATACAGCTGCTGCAGTATACACTGAAATTCTGTGCGTGTTGTCATAGTGCTGCGAACATTGGCTGGTTTGAATGAAATGATTCTCCCAACAAACAAGTGCACCCAGGATGGGCTCTGAAATTACTCTCATACTTGTCGGAGAGTACATGTTAAAAGGTACAAAAAACATATTAGATAAGCAATATGACACATATATAATGAAAATGGTGACACTAACCAGTAACACTCTTGGCTTCCTGTTTTTGGTCTACACTGTAAAAAAAATAAGCTGCCTCAACTTAAAAAAAGTTTAGAAACAAGTTGCACAGCTTTTTTAAGTTTACTCATTATATTTCTTTAGGGCGCACCTATCTTGTCTCCTATTGTGTCCCAACTTCAACAATGATTTAGTGAAGTTGCCTAACAATACCTCAACAATTAAAACACACAAACATAAAAAAAAGAGTACTTTTCCATTGCATATAATGAAAACTCCTTTGTGATTCCTCATGCATGTTGTTTTAGTCAAGACCTTTATAATTATTCTTCCATCATCACTCAGCGAAGTTTGGCCCATATTCTGTTAACCTATCTCACCTACGCAGTTTCGAGAGGGGGGCGGGTTATCGGGGGCGGGGCTCGTAGGACGACTTGCGCGCACACACACACACACACACACACTAATGGATTGGGAATGTCTGGCTCACGGATTACATAAATTGTCTGAATAACATTGCATTTTTGAAAAAAATAACTAAATAAAGGAGTTCTTAAATGGCGGACCTAACGAGTTAGATTACTCATTACATCAAAAAAGTAATCCAAGTACTCTAACGTGTTACTTTGTAACGCGTTACACCCAACACCGATTACAAATATATTAAAATCTTCAATAATACATTGCAAATATACTAACAAAAAGTTGTACGATCAGTTAATACATAAAATATATATAATATATAATATATTATATGAAAATATACTTCAAGTGAAAAGTTGCTGTAATTTCCAAAGCACACTTAGCTAAGCTTTTAAAGTTGCTGTGGTTTTTGGAGGGGACTGTAGTCTTGAGGGTCTGGGTGACTCTGCAGCAGCTTTAGGAGTAATGTATGGTCAGCTCTGTGCTCTAAACGTTGAATTCCAAAAGGACTGGACATATACCTCTGAAGCCATCCAAATGATTTCTAATAGACTTGAAGATACATGCTCCACTCAATTTCACATGTTCAACTCTTGTTGCCATAGACTTTGATTTTGTGTCTGACACATTGGGGCAGAGTTTTGAACAGGCATTCATAAACATTTACATGAACATTTATACACGCTGTTGCCAGGCAAGGCCGCCGCAAGGCAATCAGTCTGGATATGCCGCACCTGGTGGGGTGTCTATTTAATGGTACTTAGGTAGCTCCGGTAAGGTATCAGAGGCAAAGACGAGACAAGATAAAGCAGGCAAAGAAAAAGAAAAGACAAGCGCGCAAAAAGTCGAGAGACAGAAGCAAAGACCCAGCCTCTGTCTCCCTAAGATGCCGGTGAAAGAGAGAAAGAGAGAGCGACACACCTCAATTCAGCGTCCACTCTTAGTGGACTAGTTCATAGTGCAAAACACAAAGACATAAACTCTCTCTCATATAAATTCTCGGTAAGGGCATAGGCCCGAAGAGAATTTAAGTTTCCACAGCCCGATGGCACTGATGGTTTCGTGCAGATGACGGAGCTCTGTTTATTTTGTGTTTTCAGTTTTCTTTTGTTTCCTTTTGAGTTCATTAATTAATAACCCTACGCTATCCATACGCTATGGAAAGGTTACCTGTTGTCACAAAAAATACCACTGTAAGAAGTTCGACCAACAATGCAATATTCATTCATTCATTCAACATGAGTTTTTACAAGGTGTGAGGAGGGGTTTTACAAATCACTAAACATGTGAGTGCACACAATATTACAGGCAACAAACATAAAGACATATACATTTCACAAATAATGTATTTTGATGACCTGACACCCAATTGTTATCAGCCACACAATACTGCAGAGGATAATTGAGCAGAGTGGGGAGAAAAGGAGCAAATGATGGATATTTGTGAATAATCATGCATATATTCCATAATAAAGTATGGTAATTAAAGAATACAAGATTTTATTAATAATCAATAATCAACAACGTTGTTCCACAACAAGCAATTACATTTAAATCACATCAATTTGTCAATAATTAAAATTTTACATGTGGTAAAGAATGGAATGTCTTTTTTCGAGCTGTTATATTTTAGCTGAGAAATGTCTACACAACTTTATGCATTTATCATTTATGTTTAAGAGAATCGTGATCCATCACACTAAATCAGTTATTAGGTTGCATATTAACCAGATTAGATAGTCTTTAGATAAAGTGTTTTAAACAATGTTTAAGATTAAAACAATTTTGTTGAAGGATCAGAAAAGGATCCATCTCAGCTACTGCAAACTATTGGCCACAGCACAAGACTAACCCATGTAACTTGATATGAGAGGTCACATATATACAATATACCCTTTTCAAAGATATTAGAGAGCACAATGGGCTTTGATTTTTCCAAGGTGTAAAACAAACTGTTACAAAGCTCTGACTCTGGACACTTTGCCCATTAATGTTATATAAATATATAACATTATAAATAAACTTCTTCTTTACCGTATCAGTGATTATATGTTTCTCATTCTTAAATGACAGGACTTTATATCTAAATTATTATTTGTATTGTTTGTAGAATGTAATCTAGAATGTACATACAAGTCCATATTGTGATTAGTTACTATAAAAATGAAAAAAAAAAAACAGTATATGAATAGTATATAAATAGTATATAAATAGAAATTTATGATTTGAAATGCAGGCAGAACTAATTTCATGTTATGTGAGACAACTGAACTGTTTTGTGCTGAACAACGGTCCTCAGAGTTTTTAATCTTTGTCATTTCTTAAGTGTGTTTTAAGTATGCCTGCAGTTAGTTCATGTGGGAAGGAGCATAAGATTAAATAAATAAGGTCTGGATAGTGAATTCTAGTTAATTGAAGTTGATTAAACTACAGAAACATATATTATTTATTAAATATATTATATATTTTTTATAATTTTATTACAAATTAATCTTGCTTTCATCAGTCCAAACTATTTTATTCCATAACTATGTGTTCTTCACCATGGACAATGTGGCTGTAATTCCTAAATGGTTAATGTACCACTTTTTTTTTCTAAACCCATGAATTAAAGCTTTTGACTTCTATGACATGTTGATTGTTTATTTTAGATTTAATGTGGTGCACAGAGGCGAAATGTCAAAAAAATTAAAAATAAATAAATGTTCCAATATTTATGAACACACACATTTACCAACTATCATCACCGGTCTGCGACAGTACTAGCTCCATTCCAGATGAGATGAGTGATTTCTATGCTCGGTTCGACACGCAGATAGATGTGACGCGAGGAAGACCACCCCTCCTCGACCAGATGCTGTGTCTCACAACAGCTTATATGTGGAAAACTCTACGCAAGGTCAATGTAAAGCTGCTGGACCAGACAATATCCCTGGCAGAGAATGTGCTGAACAGCTGACAGATGTTCTCACCAACATCTTCAACATGTCTCTGAGCAGCGCCGTTGTTCCTACATGGTTGATGTCCACCACCATCGTCCCTGTGCTGAAGAAGTTTCTGTGTACTCAATGACTACTGTCCTGTTGCACTCAAACCCATCATCATGAAGTGCTTCGAGTGGCTTGTCATGAGATATAACAGGACCCTGCTGCCTCCCTAACTAGACTCACTGCAGTTTGGACGATGCCATCTTCACCACACTCCTAACACACCTAGACAAAAATGACACCTACTTTAAATGCTGTACATAGATTTCAGTTCAGCATTCATTACTATCATACCCCAACACCTGATCAGGAAGGTGAGCCTGTTGGGCCTGAACACCTTCCTCTGTAAATGGATCCTGGACTTTCTGACCAGAAGGCCTCAGTCAGTGCAGATCGAGAACTGCACCTCCAGCTCCACCACACTGTGTACTGGGGCTCCCCAGGGCTGTGTGCTCTGTTCCTTGCTGTTCACACTGCTGACTCATGACTGTTTAGTGAAACACAGTTCCAACCACATCATCAAGTTTGCTGATGACACGACCGTTGTGGTCTGATCATCAAAAATGATGTCAGCATACAGAGAGGAAGTGCAGAGGCTACCGGACTGGTGTAAAGACAACAACCTGTCTCTGAATGTTGATAAGACAAAAGAGATTGTTGTTGACTTCAAAATCAATAGCTCCTCTGTGGAGATTGTCAACAGCACCAATTTCCTGGGTGTCCACCTGGAGAACAATCTTACCTGGTCCCTCAACACCAGCTCCTTGCACAAGAAAGCCCAACAGTCTTTTCTTTCTGAGAAGGCTGAGTAAGGCCCAGCTTCCACCACCAATCCTTACCACATTCTATAGAGGGAATATTGAGAGCATCTTGAGCAGCTGCATCACTGTCTGGTTTGGGAGTTGTGCCATCTCAGACAGCAAGACTCTACAGCAAATAGTGAGGACAGCAGAGAAGATCATCTGGGTCTCTCTTGCCTCTATCAAAGGCATCTACACTACATGCTGCATCCGCAAGGCCACCAGCATTGTGGCTGATCAGACACACCCATCACACTCACTTTTTACCCTCCTATCATCTGGAAAAAAGTACTGAAGCATTCGGGCCTCACACCCAGACTGTGCAACAGCTTTTTTCCACAAGCCATCCATCTCCTTAACAAAAAGGGACTGGAGTGATCAACACACAAACACACACGCACGCACACGCATGAAGACACACACACACACACACACACACACACACAATCACTCAGATAAACTCAACTACCTCAAAACATTGAGACTGAACTGATAAACAACACACGTGCAAACATACTGATCAACAACCATCTAACACTTATACACTCCAGTCTGTAAATGCTATTTTGCACAATATTTATTACTTGTTATTTGCACAAAATAATTTTATCTTGGCTACTTACAAGGAATGTTTACTGGGAATGTTGACTGTTTACTGTTTTTCCTCCCACTACCTCAACACATTACCACGAAGTGTCATGTCGTCGCATTGTCAATGTTAATTTATGTTGTAACATTTATGTTGTATGTACAGTAGCACTTTGGTTCTGGAGGATACATAAATCATTATGGTTACAATGACAAAAAAGACTGACTGATATTATTTCATACATAGTACATTTTAGCTTGTGTTTTTATTTACAAACCGCCATTCTACCACCAATTCTCAAGACAGTATCTACCTGACACATTTTTACCTTTTTAATCTATTTCTTTATCTCAAACTGATCACTTCAGTGTTTAGCAGTGTGTGTTTTGTTGTTTATGAACTCTGATCTGCTCCTTAGCGACCAGCACACACAACATTGGGTCTGTGATTACTCTTAAACTTATTAAAAAAGCTGAGAATTGTGAACGTTCTTCACGAATGTATAATTTAGTAGCAACTCCTAGGGCAAACACAAGGCCATATGTTGCACAGAAAGTGATAAGTGTGAGTGTGGAAACAATCAGAACTGGTAAGCTGGGCTTGATGTGACCTGCAGAAGCTTTGTAAGCAAGTACACATGTGATGGCTAAAATGCAGCAAGGCAAAAAGATAAAAAACAATTTAATCCAAATATGTAAAAACTGACATCCAAAAACAAGCAGCCACAGGATGACACAAGTGATGGTGGAGCAGAGTGGAGAGAAAAAATTAGCAGAGCAGAGCTGGTTTTTGAGAGAAAGCATGCTCTGTAGAGCCACAAGCTGGTGAAGGTAATGGCCACTATGTCTAAAGGTAACAAATAAATAAGTAATAACCATCTTTTCAAACAGGTAATATTGTTCATCAGTCAATTTCTTTAAAGAATGTGTTTCACTGGACTTTACAAGTCGATCTATTAGATACAATGCAATAACTGCACTCAAAATGAGCTCAACCAAGTAATTGATAATGAGGATGATGAAGCACGAAATTCGCCGTCCCTGTTTGTGGAGAGTGTAAAGAACAGGACAAGCCCAGATCAGAGCAGGCAAGCTGACACACATTCCAGCAACAAGGGGAACGATGATCATCCAGGTATCATAATAATGAATTTTAATGGTTGGCTTTCCATTATGTTTTAAAAGACGTGCAAAAAGCCATTCATAATCCATGATCACTCCAAAGTGTGAAGCTGTTTCTCAGTAGAGCAACCTTAAAAACAAAATAACAATAAGACAGTGTGTATATATAGGTGTGTCTGGTGTAAGGTTACTGTAAGTTTAGACACTTACTAAAGTCACAGTCACTGAACTGAAGTCTGCCAAAGCCACTGGAATGCACCGCAAGGACACCTAAAAGCAAAGAACATAGAGAAAAGTGCTGCTTCTAGCACGTCTGTTTCTTTTCTTGTATTTTTAGCTAAATAAATTTAAACTACGTTTTCCACAATTCCCAACATTTAACATTAGTATGATGAAGCCACCCCCATGCTTCATAGTTGGGGTGCTGTTCGTCAACTTACAAGCCTCTCCCATTTTTCTCCAGACAGATAGATGGTCAGTTTAATTTCTGTTTAATCAGACCTTATACCAGTTCCTCAAAAATTAATATATTTGTTCACATGTGCAGCTGCAAACTGTATTCTGGCTTTTCATGACAGTTTTAGAGCAGGCAGTAAGGTCAATATAGGAGTCATGTACTGTGGACATACTGTAGATACTTTTGTACTTGTTTGAGTGTCTTCACAATGTTATTTGCTGTTGTTCTGAGTTTAATTTCTATTTTTTAGTACATTCATCTCTTTGAGACAGATCCTTGAAGACAGTGTCCTTTTCATGCATTATGATGGCTATATAGTCTCACCATGTTTATAAGTGTGGAGTACTGTTTGTACAGTTGAACATAGTACCTTTAAGCATTTGAAAATTCTTCCCAAGGATAAACCACACTCGAGTGGATATAAAAAAAATAAATAATAAAAATCAGCCTTATATATAATAATATATATATATAAATATATATACACATATATAATATATATATACACACACACACACACACACACACACACACACACACACACATGGTCACATGGTAGCATCAAAAATTGAGTTTTAAAAAAGGACATGAATAACAACTGTTGAAGTTGGTCCCCTTTCTGTGTGTATACTGTATATCCTGTATATATAATCATACTTATAGTCATATGTATATACAGTAAAGTCATGTTGGAAAGGTAGCCCCCTCTTTGGTTAAAAGATTAAAAAAATATCTGATCATTGTGACAGATGAAGAACATATATGTTTTTAATCTGTCATTATTTATTTTTACAAAAATTAAGCAACAACAACAACAAAAAAAACATATACGAAGTACATACCATCCTGAATCAATAGCTTAAAGGATAAGTTAAAGGAATTGTTTTTTTTTATGACTTTATCAGTTTCTCACATTGTTGGGGAGGAATTTGCACCCATTCTTCTTTACAACATTGCTTCAATTCATTTAGGTTTTTGGCATTCATTTTCGCACAGCTCTCTTAAGAGACCAAATTCACCACAGAATTTCAGTTAGGTTGAGATTGGAATTTGTCATTGGTGGGCATTATGGACAAACAAGTACACTTTGATCTCATTTGTCTATAAAACATTGTCCTAGAGGTCTTGTAGTTTTTTCAGATGCATAAGAGGCTTTCAACAATTGCTTCAACCCATTGCTTAATACTTTCTCTCTTGGCATTGTGCTAATATACACATGAATGCACCCGACCAGCAAACTGCCAAAACAATAATTAACAATAATTAGCAACTTACTCCATTAAATCTCATCGAAGCAGTAAAGGGGTACTTATTATTACCTGCAAGTATTTTTTTTCTTAATTTTTTTTATGTATAAATAATAAAAAGATAATGTGAAAAAAGTTTTGTTGTTTATTAAAGATTAAGACAGACTTACACACATATGAATTAGCACCTTCAAATGAAATTAAAGTGAACTACATATAAATAAAATATTAATATTATACATAAAAATATTACCTTACCTGAGTAAAATGATGAGTAATTGAAATGTGTGTGTATGTGTGTGTGTGTGAAGCTGAAGTTAGATGAGAGAGGAGAGGAGGTGGGACAGGGCTGTGTAAGACGACTCACACGAACATATATGTGTGCACTCGCATGCACAAACACACACACACACAAACGGAAAAAATGCTCTGTCAGGAAACTTCTTTAACAAGGATCCTCTCTAATGACACTTGCGAGCATAATAATTATTTATTTTAATAATGAAATAAAGTCATTTAGTCACAATATCCTGCCGTATTTCCTAATATAATTTATTTACAATTAAAAAATCTAAACTGTATTAGATTCATTTGTGTTTGTGTACGTGGGGACACAAACGAGTGTCTATGTAGAGTTTTGGTGTTGAGATTACGTTTCCATCTTTACGCGCGTCTGTCCTTGCAGAACGTTGGGCGGTCACTCACGGCGGCTCAAAGTGAATGACTTTCACACAAACACAATAGCGGAATGACTGCTGTCTGGCTCACGGATTACATAAATTGTCTAAATAACGGATTACATTTTTTGAAAATATAACTAAATAACTGAGTACTTAAATGGCGGACCTAACATGTTAGATCACTCGTTACATCAAAAATGTAATCCAAGTACTCTAACTTACACCCAACACTGTTGTAGACTCAACTAATTGAAAAATACTATTTGAGTCACTTAATGCATATATAATCAGTTACATAAGTGATAATTGTCTGCTAATTTGTACTGAGTTCTTCATAAATACAATGCACAAAGTCAAAATACATTATACATAGCATCTGAACATATAAATTTGCATAAAACGTTTTAAAACATTAAGACATCTTATTAACACTTCATTTGAAAGATTTGAATGATATGTTTTGAACTCACCAAATCCTGGGAATTTCAACACTCTTTAAATCAACCATGTCGGAGCTCACAAGGTTTACAATCACACATCATCCACTTTAATAACATGAATCATCTTAGCTTAGATGACCCAAATAAGATTTGTACAAGTGTTACACTATCCAATGCATTATTTATGCATCTTAAACAAGGATGATCGATATATTTTTCTTTAAATCTGTGTTGACAATTACAATTTGCAAAGCGCTTGCTCTCTTTCTGTGACAATACGTTGCATATTGATGATGTCATCACAGTGCGCATCTCACAACAACAACCATCCGACCTATTATTATAGTTATTCCACAGAACAGCAGAACAACCTTAAATACCCATTATATTGAGTATTTCTGTTTAGTTTTTATTTATGTTGTATGATTACTTCAATATACTGTATATATTTTTTTATAACCTGGGTTACACACGCACGGATGTTGACTATACGAGCGGTGCACGCACACTGAGATGGAGCATGAGAGATGATTACCTACGATCCACTAGTGCGCGCGAGAGAAAGATCATTGGTTTAGTTGTGATCATGTGACGCTCAACTTGTGATCATGTACGCAACAAAAGCTTATGCGTACTACTCGTATGTCAAGACCTCATTCGTTTATCAAGTTTAAATTTATTTAAAGATTTTGCTCCTCTTGCAAAACGCTCGCAGACCAAGTAACGAAATTTCCTTTTGGTTTTTCCCCTTTCAATGCAGAGGCGGCGCCTCTTGTGTGGCCTGATGCTACCCATAGATTTTTTTTATATATATTTTTTTTTTTTACTTAAGTGTTTAATTCATTTTATTCCACAGTATTTTTTACAATAATTACAATTTTTAATTTTTAATTAAGCATGTCATGTTTTTTTTTATCAAGTTCAAGTCACATTTACTAATAGGAACTATTCCCAAAAAAAACATTATAACAGCTCTATACAGTCATTATCTTGCTAACCTCTCTGTTTCTTTCCCTCTTTAAAATTATGATGTGGCAGGATAGCACGTTATGCTAGCCCGCCCGACTTTCTTTTTCTTTTTTTTTTTACAGAGCCCTGATGCAGGGCTTCGGAGGGAAGGTTGGGTGTGTGAGCTGTGGGAGTGATTGTACACACTTACGGGAGGCTTTTCCCGTTCTGCGATAACGTGGGATTATTAATTAAACACAAAACTTCTAATGGAACAAAGAGCAAACATAACATATATAACTAAGTGTCCTGTCCCCTCCAGACAGGGTTAATCCTTCTTATTGACCTTTGGTTTTCCCTTTTCCTTTTCAATTTTATTTTTTTTATCTGTTTACTTTTCTCTTTTTCTTTTCAGTTTTTTTCAGTTCTCTTTTTCTTTTCAGTTTTCTTTTCTTTTTTTAGTTTTTTTTTTTCTCTTTTTACTTTTCAGTTCTCCTATACCGGAGCAACGCTCCAAACCCTGGTGCTTCCTAAATGTCCGCACGCTTAATGCTTTATGTTGGGGGCCTATATAGACATGCGTCCAGGTGTCATGCATCCCCCTAATTGCCATCATGGCGGCGTTGCCTAGCAACTGCACTTGAGGGTGGCCGCAGGCCTGCCTGACTGGAAACCCGTGGAGTAGTTGTCTGTAGGTTTGTCTGTCGCAATACCCGCGACATTACAAAAATGAATATGAAAAAAATACTTCTTGCCAACTTAAAGAGAAAAAAGCTAGAAATGGTGAAAAACATTGACTGTCAAATGTAATGACAGGAGGAGATTAAATAAATGCAGTTTTTTTATTTTTTAAAAGACAATGTTATGAGTAAAAAAAAAAAAACGTGATATGAATTCAAGCTGGAGCTACTGTCAGAACTTCTGTTACAGAAAATTTTAAGACGGTGCTCCTCAAACTCTTCCTCTTTCTGTTCTCTCCTCCCTCCTGTATATAGTTTACACTCACACTGACATGAAATATTATTTATTTGAGAAGTCTAACCTGGTGTACAGAAGTCTACAGGTGTACAGAATAATCTGTAAGTTATTTTATATAAAAGTAATTTAAATTAATTAATGTTTAAAATTGTTCTCCTGCCACAGGCTTAACCCTTTTACATACAGTACTAATAATAATCATACTAATTCTCAGGATTGTGT
>JAOVVA010119042.1:0-11278 GCA_028565275.1 Leiocassis micropogon | reverse complement strand
ACAATAGTACATAATTTGACCATTAATTTTGTGACATTATAGGGGAAGCTGAGCTTCCCTTGCAGTCTTAAAGAAATGTATATATATACACACACACACACACACACACACACACACACACACACACACACTGTGCAAACACTATGCAAAGATGCAAAGTGGACAGAGGACAATCTGTGCCAAGAGAAAAATGCCAAGAAAGAAAGAGGAGTGAATAGGGAAGCCCTGTTCTTGTGTACACTTGCTACACACTTTACACTCAGCAGGTGTATGGTGGCAGTATGCACCTACTTGGCTGGTGAGCCACCATTAAACAGAAGTGAAGAAGCAAGTTAACTTTTGCACATTTAACTTTTAAGGTTGATATTATAGCTTTTGCACAGTTAACTTTAAAGCTTAATATTATTTATATTTTGAAAAATTGGAAAATTTCATATGCCTTCCTACTTCATAAGCTATGATTTGATTGTGTAGGTCAGAGGTTGAGATTGGCGCAAGCTACAAAAACTTCGGAGCAGACCAGCAGCACTGATGATGTCATGTCTAAACGGCGATCAAATTCCATGATCAGGTACAATTAACTTCCATATCTTATTCGATCCATGTCCAAGTACGCTGTACTGTGCCTGTGACCACCTCTTTATGCCAGCATGGGCAGCGATTGGGTTGGGACAATTAAAATGAACCAGACAAGTTCAAGTGTTTGCGGAAATGATACCGGGTCCTAAAGTCAAAACACTAAAAGTGTAAAAGAAGCAGAGGAGATGGGAATGTATAAGGAGAGGGACTGGTGTATGCATATTGACTCTTATTGAGATCTGGATTAAATATTTTACAGCCCCAAATAACCTGGTCTGATGGTTGGGAACCCCTGGTTCAAAACAGTCAGGAAATAAACATCCAGTCTCGTTTTTTTTTTTCTCTTACCTTCTCCACCATGGTAAAGGTTCACAGCTGTCACTTTAACTGATACATAAGCACTCTAAATTAAAAACAAAACCACATGTAACAAGATCATTATTAACCATATTTAACGGTTTAACATTTATGACAGAACAAATATAAAATACTGTAATCAACAAAATGTGCTAAATAAGCCAGAATATGTTTTATATTTTCTGATTATAGCTTTGCACACTCTTGCACTGTCTTTTCTCTTTACTTAACTGGGTGTTTTTTGCCATAATATGAATTATTATAGTAGTTTAGTAGCACTAAAAGGGCTATTGTACCCAACCTTTCTCTGCATAAGACAAATGATGGTCTTAAGAAGGCTAGAAATGTCACAAATTAACTCTTAACAAGGCACACCTGTGAAAACCTGTGAACTTTTGACGTATAAAACATTAAATGGTCTCGTGCCGCAGTACCTGAGTGAACTACTAAATATTATAACTACCAAATTATATATTTAACTAAATACTTACATTTTATTCAAAGTTTACTAAGAATTAAATCTAACCATAAAATAAGGCAATATCAATCATATTATTGTAAATCAAACAAAAGTGTGAGTAGTGGGCATTGTTACACTTCTATATTAACCATTAATTTTATGGAAAATCAAAAAGCAATTTGATTTGAGTTTAATCATTTAAAGTGACTCATTTAGAAAAATTGTCAAATCAATTATGTAATGTGTAATCAATACAATCAATGCTGTGGGAAATCACATTATGCTGGACTTTGGAACTCCAGAACTGGCAATGTGCACCACTGTATGTTATGACCAAGAAAAGACAGGAGTCATACTTCCATTTTCTGCAAACAAGACTGCAGTCTGCCTCTAATTTTACCAAGACTACTCTGGAGAGTTCCTGGCTGTTCTTCTGAATAGTGAAGCCTCTCCTGTGGCAGGGTTGAGTAAATTGAGAGCTGAAAAATATTAGAAAAATGGTAGCATAAAATGTATACAAAAAATAATATAATTAGTGATACAGTTAAAATTTAACTCATTCAACTTTCAGAGGAATGTCTCAATGTTCATCTATTCTTAGCAATATGCTAGTCAGCTAACTTTGTGATGTGGACATTATACACTCACACAGCACTTTATAAGGAGCACCTACTGTAGGCATATATAACGGCTGTTGGTACAGCCATTATATATGCCTACAAATTCATGCATTACCTAATCAGCCAAAAGTGTCATGAGAGTACGTACAATGGCTCAAATCATGTTGATATGGGCCAGCAGGTTCTAGTAAAGTTCAACCATCAGAATGGGAAAAATGTAATAATAGGCCATGTCACAAAGTCATCTCAAACTGGTTCCCTTTCAGTTGATTCACTCGATACAACACATATAATGTATGGGATATCATGCACTCTCATGTCCTGACTGAAGTCACCAAAATTCACACTGTAAAGGAAGTCAAACCTGTGGTCACATTTTCTGACTTTAGGTTCACTGTCAGTCAGACCATTAGTGACATCTCAGTTTGGTTGGCTTCTGTTTAGCCGTGCTAACGGTGCTAGCTAGTATGAGCATGGAAGCTAATGCGGCAAAGAAGAAGTCCGCTGTTTGCCCCTGTCCTCAGGAGTGCGGCTTCTCTTTGCACGATAAGGACCAGCACGAAGCGTGCCCTGTCTGTTTGGGAATTCTACATGCTAGGAGATCGCTAGCTGAGCCCGAGTCATGTGCGCTTTGTCGCCAGCACCAGCGTTCAACGCTAGAAAGATGGGTCACGTTCGTGGAGAGAATCCTGGGAAAAAATACAGTTGCTCAGCAGGACCCCCTCCTTTCCGAATTAGCAGTTCCAGCTTCGCCTGTGTCTGCTGACAAGGAGTTTTTGGCAGAAGTCCCTGCTCTTAGCTGGGCAGACGAAATAGAGTATTTCAAGGGGATGTAGGACCATGAGCTCTCCTACAGCGCTGGCCACCAGCCAGACGCTGAGAAGCGTGCTTTCGAGGATGATGACGTGCTCGACATCAGTCTGGAAATGCACGGCATGTTGGAGGACGAGCATGAAATTTTGGCGTCTGCTCAGTGCTCCGCTGCTACTGCGTTAGCCGAGAAGCTCGAGGTGGAGTGGCCCTCCCCACAGCCGGCTCAGAAACCGTCGATGCTTGCGGGGTTTTTTTCTCCCGCCTGAACCGACGTTAAAAACTGCTTGCCCATGTTTCCAGACTTTATCGGTGAGTTAGCATCGTCATGGAGCAAGCCGCTGTTGACCCACGTATCAGTGCCCGGTTACAGACAGTACTTGGAATTGGACGAAGCTAAGAAAGCAGGACTGGTTAGCTCACCGCCAATGGAGCCATCTTTGGTTGCTTATTTGGCACCCTCGCATAATCATGGAGTCTCTTATCCTGTCCTTCCGTCCAAACACTGTAGTTTCTCCTCTGCCCAGGTAGAGATTTACCACGCTCAAGCAGGCACTGCTCGTGCGCTCAATTTCGTTACGCTGCTTCAGATGTATCAGGCAATGTGTTTCGCATAGCTCGGCTCACTGGTGCCTCAAGAAAGCCCGACATGTGTGCTGCTTAACGAGGTCAGGACCGCGACAGACGATATTTTGCGCATGTCTCGTTGTGCGGCTCTCTCCCTCGGCAGGGGGATGGCGAGCGCAGTGGTAGCACTGAGGCATTTATGGCTCACGCTCTCTGACATCCCAGATAGAGACAGGGCTGTCTACTTAGATGAACCGCTGTCTGCTGAGGGTTTATTTGGCCAGACACTCGATGCCATTCAGGCAAAGTTTGACTTCATGAGAAAACAGGATGAGACGTTGCGAGACATCATTCCGTGACGAGAGGTGAAACCCAAACAGGCTGGACCACCACTGTCAGCTAGCTTGGGCCTCTCGTCTGATGAAACAACAACCTCCCGGGCAAAAAAACCTATGGCAGTCGGCCTGGAGTATGGGCCCCCCACCGGGCCTCTGGAAGGATTCAGCGACTAGGAGGAAGAATGCTCACTCCTCCTAGCTCAGGGAGAGGGAGAGGAGCTCTGGCAGCAGGGAGACACTGTTTCTCCTCTCTCAATGCTGCCCAGGAGGCTGCTATGTTATGTTCAGGGAATCAGTCCCAAATGGCATTGCACTTCCCTAACACAGTCTCCCAAGCACAATCTGCCCCCCTCGCACACAAGTGTATCTTTGCAAGTTATGAACCCCAGTTGGGGCGTGTTAAAAGATTTTCAGGGACTTACAGCAAGTGCCCTCGATGTTTACAGTTCGATTGCCCCAGAAATAGTGCCTTTTGTAAACTGTGTGAATTTTCCATTATTAAAACCAATGAAGAGTTTTCTTTACAATGTACAAAACAAAAAAGCCCAGTGCCATCTATGAGGCAGCAGCTCCCTTTCGGTGCTCAATGTAAGCTGGTTGGCTTCCCACTTTCTCGTGTGGCGCACATGCGCAGTCTCGACATGGGTGCAAATGTTATGGGATACCGACTACAGTTTCGCACAAAGCCTTCCGTAGTCGACACCGCGGTGTCGGACAACACCGTAACGGTGCTCCAGGAGGAGATAAATTCCCTTCTGAGCAAAGGGGCGATTCAAGTGGTTCCTCCTTCGGAAGCGAACTCAGGTTGGTACAGCCGTTATTTTGTCGTTCCAAAAAGAAAAAGGGAGGACTGCGTCCTGTTTTGGATCTGAGAACACTGAACTTGTTTTTAAGAACGTACAAGTTAAAAATGCTTACACTGAGGCAACTGCTAAATGCAATAGGCCCGGGGGTTTGGTTTACTACGATCGATCTCACTGATGCTTACTTTCATATAGCAATCTTTCCGCGGCACAGAAGATTTCTGAGGTTTGCATTCGAGGGCGTGGCCTACGAGTACAGTACCTAGTGCTGCCATTCGGCCTGTCGCTAGCTTCCCAAACGTTCACAAAGTGCGTAGAGGCGGCGCTGTCTCCTCTCCGGGAGAGAGGCATTCACATACTGGCCTATTTTGACGACTGGGCGCTAATAGTGAGCTCAAGCAAGCAGGCGGAGAAAAGGTAATTAAAAAGGTAATTTTAAGAAAGGTCTTAAAATGACTCCAGTTTCATTAAATTCAGTCCAACCAGTTTTTGTGTGATAAAATTATGTTGTAATAAATATTTCTATTGGGATTATGTAGGGGAGGGCAATGCATGCCAGGGGGGCATTTTAGTGCATAACGCTGGGTTCTCAGCTCTGGTATTTTACATGGCCTCATCTTAAACTACTGTTGATATGTTTGCTCTATAGACTCATGTTTTTCTCATAGTGGTGTTTCACGTTACTTCTTTTTTTTAGCGGCACGATTTTGAACCATATTAAACAAACTGGTTTTAAACTTCCCGCAGGAAGAATACACAAATAGTGGTACCTCTGCATAAAACTGCCCGCCTTATGAGACAACCAATCGAGCCAAACTGAATGCCAGCTTGAACCTAGGTTGCACATGAGTCCGGCTTGCACCTAAGTTGTGTCGTACTTCCAGGAGCCATTCAAAACTTGTTTGAGTAATTGCTAAGCCAAGCGAAGCAGGTTTATGTATTTTTTGTGGGACTTTTTTGCATTTTGTGCAAGGGCAGCAAGAAGAAAAGGGAGTCAATTTAAGTTTGTTTTTTTTTAGCAGTGAGGTTTAATGTCTATTTATTTTATATTTTACTTAATTTACATAATTTTATACATTTTAATACACACACATACACACACAATATGTTTAGATTGTTTTTAATATGCAAAAATAAGAGCATTTTATATTCTGATAATGTTAAAACAAAATGCTTCCACTATGACAGGAAACGTTACCTCTGACTAAACTGTACTCAGTAGAAGATATTGAGAAACTATTGCGGACTTACATAACATTTTAGGATATTCTGCCAGGGTCGGGAAAAAATGATAGAACACCTGTTGTATTAAAAACGCGCATCAAAACGAAGGCTGCGGTCAAATTTAGCTAGCCGTCCATCCACCCGGAACAAATCCAGCAAACCCTCTGAAAATCAGTTCCAACCTCCCCGCTGTACATCAGACTGTTAACGGATTATGTACATGGATCACCTGCTGAGGTGAGAGAAGCACTTCCGTTTTATCTTCACTCATGCAGTACACGCGCATCGAAGCGAATCCCAGCATTACAGGCACAGCCACTACCTTCACCACCTGAAAAGCACATGGGAAACATTGTAACACTGACTGTGGCTAACTGTTAATCAAATAGATAACGAGCATGTTTAGCTAGCTTAACCATACCAAACGGATATGCAATGTCTTACACGAAACAATCCATATTTGTCTAATCTACCATTTAACTTAATCTTCAGTTCACTAAATGTTAAAATCCTTAAACCATAGCGCTGGTCAAATAAACTTAAAAAAATACCTTGGACATCATGCGTCTTCTTACTGTAAATTTACAATCCTAAAAACTGCTGGTGAACTGCTTCTTCTGCTGCTGCTGTATGATTATAGTGGAGACCTAATGCCATCTACCGGATGTACGGGTTTCCACATGTCATTAAAGTTTAAGTCTATTACTGCCATCTGTCGGATTTTTAGCAGTTAGTTTACAGCACGCAGATAATGTACAGTATATCAGGGACTGATTTATACTCCGTTTTATATAAACCACATGAGGACGGGTGTTCCGTGTTTAGTCAGGTTCCTCTCCAGGCTTCCTACTATCGTCATCTCAGAGTTTTTTCCCCGGCCACTGTGGCCCCCGGCTCGCTCATTATGGACCATCTAATAGTTACAGTACGTATAGTCTAGACATTTTCCCCATGGACAGTACATGTTCTAGTTTATTTCCAGAAATATATAATTCAGTAAAGCTGCTTTGTGACATTGACCACTGTTAAAACTGCTATACAAATAAAATCTAATTGAATCAAATTGTTTACTGATTTTATTGTTTATTAATTTATTATGTGATTTATTATTGTAATCGGTATTATATCACTATTATAAAACCACTATTATAAAAAATAGGTTGGGGCAGTGCTCTTGACCAACATTTTTTTTCACCACTTACTATTAATTCCCACTCACTGATTCTCTATACCTCTTATCCTGTACAGTCTGTAGCCTATCCCAGGGGACTCGGGGACCAAGGTGGGGTATACCCTGGATGGCATTCCAATTCATGACAAGGCACTCAAGCACACACACTCTCACACACTCATTTACAAATTACAAGGAATTTGGAAACAAAATTAGTGTTTGGACTGTGGGAGGAAACTGGAGCACCCCGAGGAAACTCGCCAAGCACAGGAACAGAACAGAGTGAACAGAAGCAAAAAACACTATTATTATTTGTGTGTGTGTATGTGTGTGTATGGTGTGTACTGTATGTGTGTGTGTGTGTGTGTGTGTGTGTGTGTGTGTGTGTGTGTGTGTGTGTGTGTGTGTGTGTGTGTGTGTGTATGTGTGTGTGTGTGTCGGTTTGAGCTTTATGTTGTCCCAGCACATTCTGAAAAAGGAAAAGAATTAAGGTTTTGGAATGGGCTAGTCAAAGTCCAGACCTCAATCCAATTGAAATGCTGTGGTGGGACCTTAAGAGAGCTGTGCATAAGCAAATGCCCAAAAAACTCAATTCCTCAATTGTGAAAAACTAATAAAGTCATAAAAGAAATTATTCTTTTAAGTCATTGCTGCTAAAGGTGGATCTACAAGCTATTGAATAGTATTACCCACATTTATTATTATATTACTTTGTTAAATAAATAATGGCAGGGTGAAAAAAATATATGTTTTTGTTCATCTGAGGGTGTATTTGCCTAATCTTATGATCAGATGATTTTTTTTATTGTTTTACACAAAACAGAATTAAAAGCAGGGCTACTAACTTTAAAAAAAAAAAAAAACAGAAATATATTAGAAATCAGTTAAAGATTGCTGAAGTGCCAACTAGCCCTTATTTGTCATGAGAACTTAAAAATATTGATTACTTTATTGCATTTGTACTTTCAGAAAATGAAGAAGACTTCATCAAAAGACCAGCCTAATTGTCTTTATTTGACACTGGGGAGGTGAGGGTCAATTAACACTGATGGTAGCATACAGTGTGTCTGAGTGATCTTCCATCTTGTGCATCAGCAGGGTATTCAGGATCATTAAAGGACCAGGTTACTGTATGTAGCAGGTGTTCTTCTCTCATTGATGCAATGTTGTGGAGAATCACACGCCATTATAATGTCCTTAAAAAAATGATTATTACTTTAATGGATGCCAGCAATGCTGTGAAATTATTTTCTTCAATGAGTCTTGTGGGTCTGTGGCTTGCGACCATTAAACAAGTTTACAGCAAGTGTTTCAGTGTAAAAGTCACATCTCTGACAATCCAGCAGAAGGTTGCCTGAGAAACCTGTCCAGCGTCACTGATGCTATACAGAAAACTCCTACCTGGGAAATTAAGTGCAACACACACACACAGAATTAGCTCTAAACTGAGAGCATGTCCTTGTCACATGAGTGAAGTGAAACAGGAATATTTTTTAAATAAATAATCGCTTAAGCTTCAGATGAAATGTCTACAAGCAGTAGAATATTCGTGACTATTCATTCACATGGAGACGATTCTGTAAAAAAAAAACAGCTGATATGTTGTAAGCAACAAAATGAAGGAAGACTTACTCTCACACCCCAGGAGAATCAGGGAGGCTGAAGAAAGAATCTTGAAGACCGAAGAGAATGCTCCAGGTAAAGGTTAAACAACTAGAGCAACCAGTGTACTGGAGTGATAAAGAAGAAAATCAGCAGGACAGTGCAAGGGGCTCTAATTTATGGTTAGTCAGTCCTTTTGAAAAGTCTGAAGGCTCAAATCTGTGCAACTTTCTGGAGAATTGGCTACCTGAATTTCTTGTGTCCTCGGCTCCTGTCATTGAGAGGGTACACAGAATCAGCTAGGTTAATCACTCTTTAAGGCCATAAACGATCATTTTAAAGTATCAATAATCAATTAGATAGGGTTTAGGACCTTGTTCAAGGGCTTAACAATGGCAGCTTGGCAGTGCTGGGGCTTGAACCCCCGAGCTTCTGATCAGTAACACAGTAACCCACAACCTTAACCATTTAAGCCATCACTGAACCATAAAAAGACCCTGAATTCTGCCAGGAAAATGAAAGAGGGACAATACAGGAATAAATGAGTGAGTTTCATTCCAGACGTGTTGGTGGAGATCTGGGAGCACCAGCAAGCTAATCTGATTGTAGAGGCAGAGGGCTACATTTAAAGGATCCAAGCTGCTTTACAATCACCTTCTAATGAAATTTGAAAATTTGAAAAAGAGCCGAATTTGAAAATCCATGTTTTTCTTTTTCTTTCTCCTTTATTTTCCCCACCTAAAGCACATAAAAGTTAGGTTTGGATCATGGGAGTCACTAGACTTCTTTTACTTGTCGTAGTATTTATTGTCTCTCAGTAAAATCTTTAAAAGTTTTAACATAATATAGTAAGCAACTACATAATAAGTTGAGTGATGGCTGTTTGACCACTTTGTCAAAATGAAATTGGGTCGTAGCGGCACTCTAAAACTATAGGGAAATACAACCAGTGAATGGTGCCAAGTTATCTTATAAGAAGAATAATTATGGTAAGGTCTTATGCATTATGTCAGATGTGAAAATCTCTAACTGTAATGTGAGAAGTCTGAAAAAATGGTAAAATTGAAAGAAGTATTATGCATGATTAAATAGTTTAAATCCAACATAATCTTTCAACTGAAAACACACTTAGTGAAAAAAAAGATTTTACCAGAAGTAAAACCAGATGGCCATGACAGGTTTTTATAGCCAGTTTCACATCACAATGCTAGAGGATAATGGTATTAATTCATAATTCCGTCCCTTTTCAGTTAAACGTTAATACATAGATCCATCAGAGAGGTTTATTATATTTAGTGGCACTATAGTTAACATACAGATGTTAACTATAGTTAACTATAGATGATCCTTCTTTTTATTAACTCTTATAAAATTAATAAAATTAATAACGTTTTTATAAATCTTTTTCTTACTTTCAGTCTTTAGTGGATACTAAATAATAGGGGATGATTTAAAGTGCATTAGATTCAATAAATGATTGCTTGCCTGCTGTTTACATTACCCTTCAAAAAACAAAAAGATTATTAATAAATTCACAATTGATCTACATTTAACTGAGATTTGGAGACATCTTAACTCTAACAAAAAACAATACTCCTGGCTGTCCAGCACATACAAAACATACTCCAGGATAGATTTCTTCCTAATTTCAATTATTGTTTAAAATAATAGGTTGCTGGAATGAGAGTCTGTTTTTATCTGATCATGCACCAGTATCACCAAAAATCTGAATATTTAAGGTGCTTTTATTCCCACTGCTTTTTTGCTTCCAAATGAAATGGCTTCAATGTCCTGATTTTGTAAAATACAAATCAGTCAAGTGCTTCAGTGAGATGGAGAGTATTCAAATCTTATATAAAGGTAAGACCATAAGTTACACTAGGTACAAATCTAAACTTCACTACAACCAATTAGGTTTAAAAAAAAAAAAAAAAAAAAAAAAACTAATTAAGGAGCTGGAACAGGAGTTGTACCACTGCAATAACACTGTAAAACAAAAAAAAAATCTTTCTAGTAGAATCTAATTACAATGAACTCATTACCAAGAAATTAGCTACCAGTTTGCTATAGGTAAAGCCACCGTTCTATGATTAGGGAAAAGAAGTTACAAAGATCACATGGAGAATCAAGAAGATACAGATAAATAGAGCAATTAACTTTTTATAAAACATTCCAAGTGGTGATAATAGGCGATAACAGCACTGGGATGTTTAACTTTATGTATTACTCTGCAGTACTGGAAAGAGTGAAGAGCAGATGCAAAATACAAAACCAGTCACAAAAGCTCTTTGAACAAGAAACACATCTGATAACGTTATGTCATTTTAAACAACATTTTGTCTCATGACAAATTATTTCCAACTCATTGCAAATTGTCTCTGAACCATCCATATTCTTTTATTTATGGCTACAAAGCTAACTAGCTTCTAACACAAGGCTAAATCCCAAATGCATTTTTAAACACTGATCAAGTGAACTACTTGTACAGTTGATTCTAACTTGCACCCTACCTAGTAATACACACTTTCCGTTTTACATTATTTGTAATTCAACCCTGGAATATTATGTTAGTGATAGGGTAAAGAAGAATAAATTGAAATATGAAGTAAAACTTTCTGGTTCCTTTGAACTTTCCACCACCTTCAAGGTTTATTCTCCTCAACTTTTGACTATATTGTAGCGTTTTTCACCGCTACGAAGGGACTTGGAGAGACGAGTGAGCTTCCTTGCTGCCCAATGCAAATGGC
>JAOVVA010119031.1:0-11278 GCA_028565275.1 Leiocassis micropogon | reverse complement strand
CTGAGATGGTAATAGGAAGAAACCTTGAGAGGAACCAGACTCAACAGGGAACCCATCCTCATTTGGGTGATAACAGAGAGCAGGAATTGATCTGCATTTATACTGTGTGTTAGGTGTGTTAGCCAGTTCAGCTATAACAGTTAATGTTAATTGATGTTAATATGGAGTCCAGGTAGTTACTGTGACATGATTAACATGACTGTCAGGTCACGTCAGTTTTACAACCATCTTTCAAGCTTCTAGGCCACATCCTAAAACACAAAAAGTGTAGGCTTTGAGATTTTCTATTGTCACTTCATCAGTGTTTTCAGCTCCATTGTTGAAATCCCTTCTGAAAGGCAAACTCAGAGCCATTATGTTTTACAACAAAACCAGTTGAGAATTCTAGATCTTATGTGGAACAATAGACCCAAGCTGCATTTTTTTTTTTTGGTCACCCAGGAGTCACTGGTTAGGAAGAAGCTGGACACCCATTTCTCATCCTGATCAATCACCAAAATCTTGGATATGTCAAGTCTGAAAAGTACCTAAAATCACAACAATCCTGATGGACATGTATTTTCCCTTGATTCAATTTCTTGATAATCCTGGATACAAGAAAATTAAGAGCAGCTGCTCCATCCTGTTTTTATGATTATGCTTAAACCCAAAAAAGCACACATTATATCAGAATGGGATATCATGAAAGGCAGGTGAGCCTAAATTAATGATCCGACAAGAGAAGGTCTATGTATTAGACACCATTTGAGAGAATGTCATTAACTGGAACCTCTGCCAAGCTACTGAAGACCCAGATCGCATATCCTAGTTGATTATTATTACTGAGCTTCCCGTTTATAAGGTAACAGCACCATCCTAACCACAGTTTTCTAAAGCCAATGTTTTTGAAAGCCAATTCAATTTCCTGATAGTCCTGGACACAAGACAATGAAAAACAGATGCTCCATCCTGTTTTCATGATTATGCTTAAACCCAAAAAAGCACACATTATTATGCTGTCTCACCACTGTCATTGTTTAAAGAGATATTTTCAATATTAAGCAAAGGTCAAAAATCAACCACACTCACCACTACAACCCAGGCAGACTACCTGAAACAGAAATCACATCTCAAGAGTTAAGTCTGCATTTCATTCCACCTTTTAGACAAATTAACCCAGTTATTCTCTTTGCTTAAACCATAATATTTTTCTTCACCCCAGAATCAATTGAACAGAAACTGCCCATGATGACGAAGGAAACACCTTCATACAGGCAATATAATGTACTCCCTGGAGCAATAGGAGGGCTATAGAAAAGCAGGTAGGTCATTCCAGGGGTATTTTTTTATCCTGTTCTCATCAGTGACCTCTACAAACCTGGAGTGCACTAGCTCCTTAACATCTTATGTTTATATCAGTCATTTACCTGTAACCTTGGTCTTGCACCCAAAAGCATTCGGTGCTAATGAGGGAGCTTTCCAGTCTTATAATTCTTCAAAAATCTAAAGAATTTGCTCATTTATATTGGGCCAAACCTGAGATAAATGGAAAATTAAAAGCATCTTAGCTGAAAGGTTTGCTGCCTGTGTACTTGGAGTTAGTTATAATGTTTCAAACATGAGGGTGAGCCAAAAATGATCCACATTTTGGCTGTAGGAAATTTTACAAAAGACAAATACATAATTTTTCGACATTCAGTAATCTCCCTGCTTTTCAATACATTTTGTCCATCTGTCAACAAGCTTTTTGTATTCCATCAGAAAAAAGTTTTAGACTGAGCTGCAAGCCAAGAATGCACTGCTGTCCTCACTTCTTCATCAGAAGTGAATCTTTGTCCTCTTAGGGAGAAAGTCTGATGGAGCGACATCAGCACTATAGGGAGGATGCTTCAAACACTTCAAAACAGTGACTTTGTAGGCAGAAGTCTAAGAAATACATTTAAGCATTTGGCAGACGCTCTTATCCAGATGATTTACAAAAAGTGCTCTAAAGTTTCCATCATTAGTTAGAACCTTACACTGCGTTACTAGATACTAAGTACAGTACCATCAGTCAAACACTGTTGGGGAGTTTTTGTTGTTGTTGTTGTTGTTGTTGTTGTTTTTCATGAAGGGGGAGAGGGGTGTCGATTAGTCCAAATACTGAAGAAACAGATATGTCTTAAGTTGTCATTTAAAGATTGCCAGAGACTCAGCTGTACGGACATCTAGAGAAAGTTCATTCCAACACTTAGGTGCCAGAACAGAAAAGAGTCTAGATAAACATCTTTCTCGATCCCTGAGAGATGATGGGACCAGTCAAGCAGTGCTGGAAGATCAGAGGGACCATGGTGCAGTGCAAGAGCTGAGAAGTCAGTGGGTTTTTGGCTTTGTAGGCAAGCATCAGCGTTTTGAATTTGATGTGGGCAGCTACAGGAAGCCAGTGCATTCTGGATCAGCTGCAGAAGACGAATGGTGGATAGAGGCAGACCTGCCTCTGTGATCAGGCAAGATCACAACACCCTTGAATAGCAATCCTCTGAATTTAATTCAAAGTTTAGGCTTCAGATCTTCAGTATGCATCTCACTGTAACAATCACTGTGGATTGTTGAACCTTTTTCATGATAATGTTCCAATACTAGCCCTTCAGTTTTCCAGCTGATGGTTGACTTTTTAACTTTTTCTCAATCTGCAATTGAGGATGTTTCCGTTCCATACTCTGCCGTTTACTCTCAGACTCTTAGTGATGAATCCGTGTCTCGTCACCAGTAATATGTTCTCTTTAAGAAACTTTCACTTTCCCTAGAGTATAAGTCCAAATTCTGTTTGTAGATATCCAGACACTTGCTGCATAGTGCGTGCAAATTCTTTTATCAATAATGGCACCAGGTACACCTTCAGACCACTAAAAAGAATCTGTTGACTGCACGCTGCTCTTTTTTCATGCAAATCACAATTACAAATAAACTGATGAAACACGTTCACACCTTCACAACAGTGACTGGGGAGACAGGAAGGAGCCTTGAACTGAAAGCTATGATAAGACTTTTTTCATATAGTTTTAATATAACTAGAGTGCGGATAATTTTTGACTCACCCACGTATGTTTCCTCTTCCAGTAAAACTGGGAATATGGCTAAATGAAGCAGAAAAGGAATATGGTGTTCCACTTTCCCAGGGCACCAGATCAAATTGATATCCCATATTTACTGGACGGTAATTCTGTCTCCAGATGTTCTGGCACTGGGCCTCTGTCCACTCTCCCAGTAACCAAGCACCCAGAACTGTATCCACAAAACTCCACTACAAACATGCTTACACCACCTTGGCAACTGAGGATTATATTTACATTTGTTCATTTAGAGACGCTTTAAACGCTTTAAACTACAGGCAATTTTCACAAGAGGCCATAAGCAAAAACAAGGGATAGTTAATGAAGAGTCACAACTAAACACATGCATAGACACAGAGAGCGAAAGACATGACCCAACATGAGGACTGGGGGAAGTGCTGGTCACGAAATACAAGCATGCAACTCTAAATAATAACTCGCAAAAGAGAGCTAGTTAACACATTGTGGCATTAATCAATAAGTAACAGAATGACAAAATAGGAAAGAAATATTTTTTTCACACACTATGTACAATTCAGTATTGATGTTGGTTCAGAACATTCAGTCACTTTCAGACTAGATGCCAGATCTGACTCATCTGGCTGCTTAACAGTTGTTTCCCTCCAGAAGGTCACTGATGACAGCACAGTGCAAAGACTTCAGTGCCAAATATAGTCAAAGAACTTAAATAATAAATCAGAACACTAAAGCACAGCCTGGTCTAGAAACATCATGGGAAGTTATGTACTGTACATTAATACACATTTTCCCAGGCTAAGTACTTTTTATACTAAAACTCAAAATTAAATGTATCCATTTTTTTTTAAATGTACTATAAACACCCAAGACATTTCCTGCCTGTTTTAAGCTTTTTTCCTAGGCCTTGTATTGGTTCTCTAATGCTAATGTTAGTAATAAGTGAATGGGCTTTCCCTCATTCCTGAATTTGATCCCAGACTCGTGCGATCTTGTGCTTGTAGAAAATCAAACGGCCTTTGTCAGAGTTTGGTCCAGGGAAATCCTAAGCATTAAAAACATTTTGAGCATGTTGGAAATTTTGAAATGTTATCACTGACTAAACAAGATTGGAGTTGTTCATAGTATTGTATCAGTTCAGACGTTATTTGGGAGTAAATTGCATATGGCTTGTGGGTGGGTTTTATCATGGTATTGTTTTAAGTAAGCATTAAGACAACATACTGTACGCCATGTATTTTAGTTCTCCTTTGTACCTTCTGATTAGTAGTCCAACCCCTTAACTGCTGAGTTACCCCTGCCCAATACAACCCACAGAAAACTATTGGACAATAGTAAGGAAAGAAGTAGAAAGGCAAGAAACCGTCATATGTGCATGATCTTCAGGAAGCAATCAAGCAGGCACGGACTGAGCGAGTGACACCAGAGGACTGCAGATGTCTTTTTGACTCTATGCCCAGCCGGATGCAGCAGGTTTTGAAGAATTAAGTCTTCCTGTCACTCAATTACTTATAGCCTTATCCTGTATACAGGGTCACAGGGGGCCTGGAGCCTATTCCAGGAGACTTAAGTCACAAGCCATGGTATACCCTGGATGAACTGCCAATCCATCACAGGGCACACACACACACAAACTCACTAACACACTATGAGACAATTTGGGAACTATTCAATTCAATTCAATTCAATTTTATTTGTATAGCGCTTTTAGCAATTGTCATTGCCGCAAAGCAGCTTTACACAATCAAAAGAATTATTTAAGTTTGTATGAAATGTGAATGTGTATGAATCAAAACGGTCAGTTTGTCCCTGGTGAGCAAGCCGACAATTAGCCTAATCAGTCTTTGGACTAGAGGAAACTGAAACACCTGAAAACACCAAGCACAGGGAGAACATGCAAACTTCATGCATATAGACCCGAGGAGGGACTTGAACCCGGACCCTGGAGGTTCAAGGAGACAGTGCTAACCACTAAGCCACTGTGCAGATTTAAGGACTTCATTAAGGACTAAGTAATTTACATTACATTTAGGCATTACGTAGATGCTCTTATCCAGAGTGACTTACAAAATTGCTTTGTAGTTTCCATCATTGAATAGATCCTTACACTGGGTTACTAGGTTACTAACTAAGTACCATTAGTCAAACAATGTTGGGAAGTTTTATTTATTTATTTATTTATTTTTACGGATTAGCCCACTGAAGTACTGATGAAACAGATATGTCTTAAGTTGTTGATTTAAAGATTGTCAGAGACCCATCTGTACAGACATCTAGAGGAAGTTCATCCCACACTTACTGTAGGTACCAGAACAGAAAAGAGTCTAGATGCACATATTCATTGAACCCTGAGAGATGGTGGGACCAGCTGAGCAGTGCTGCAGGATCAGCAGGAACCTGGTGCAGTGCAAGGTATGACCAGACCTGAGAGGTACAGTAGGTGGGTGCTGGACTGTTTTTGGCTTTGTAGGCAAGCATCAGGGTTTTAAATTTGATGCGGACAGCTACATGAATCCAGTGCAGAGAGCGAAGAACTGGGGTGGTGTGGGAGAAGGTTGAAGACGAGACATGCAGCTGAGTTCTGGATCAGCTGCAGAGGACAAATGGTTGACAGAGGCAGACCTGCCAGGAGTGAGTCAGTCTTGAAATAACAAGGGACTAAACAAGCACCTGAGTGGTAAGTATTGATTAGCAATTTAATTGCAGAAAAATTATTATTATTATTTTGATTGTCATTATTAAAAATATATATTTAAATGCCATTTTTAAACATTGAATTTCACTTTTGTTTCAATAATTTTGGGCACCACTGGCATGCACACACATTTACTTTAATATTGGTAACATGCAAACACATTCACAATAACAGAGCATCTGAAACTCAGACAATAATCCAAGTTTAGGGTCTGGTGAAGGTGTGCGATAAAAATTTCACATGAACTTTACTCACTCTCTCATTCATTGTCTATACCGCATTATCCTGTACACAGGGTCGCAGGGGGCCTTGAGCCTATCCCAGGGGACTTGCAGAATACCCTGGACAGAATGCCAATCCATCGCAGAGCACACACACTCACTCATACACTATGGGCAATTTGGGGAATGCCAATTAGCCTAATCAGCATGTTTTTGCACTGTGGGAGGAAACCGGAGTACCCAGAGGAAACCCACCGAGCACAGGGAGAACATGCAGACTTCATGCACTCAGAGGCAGGAATCAAACCAGGACTCTGGAGGTGCAAGGCGACAGTGCTAACCACTAAGCCACCGTGCCGCCTCATTGAACTTTAATTCAGTTCAATAAATACATTTTTTTCTATCTTGGCTCAGTCATATGTTAAACAGTTTGGTCGTACTGGAGACCATAATTCATTGAATATTTGGCTGATCAGCTCTTGTTGCTTCATTATTTTACATGCAAGAGACTTCAAATCCCTTGCACATAGCATTTTCCTCTGGAGTCTGTTCCATATGATGACTGAAGAAAAGCAGGATACCTTTAAGCCTTTAAGTCAAGTTTCACAGTGGACTGAATGAACACTCATCATATGTACATTGGTTCTTCTCATTAAGAAGAATTGGAAAAGTCATAAGGAATATCCACGTTTTATAAACTCGATTTAATGTACAGTAATCAGAGTTGAACCTATTTGCTATGACCTAATTACCTAGAGCAGTGTTTCCCAACCCTGGTCCCTGGTCCCCCCCCCCTTGTTCTACAGGCCTTTAGTGTTTTCTTAGCTCCCAGAACGCCTAATTTAACTAATCAGCTAATTAACGGGCTTTACTGAATAAAGGTATATTGTAGAGCAGGGCGCAGGGTGTTCACCAGGACCAAGATTGGGAAACACTGACCTAGAGCATCAGGCCACATGATGACTGAGCTCTGTCTTATCTTATGTCTGGACTTTATTACTGAAGTTCCTTCCAACAGAGGAAGGGAGCAAACCAAAGGCATTATGGATGGTAAATGGTATGCTTCTCTACATTGAACCCTGAAGAGATTTGAACCTGTGATAGATAAAGTAAATGCTCACTATTACAGCCTTTAGCACATGTTTCAATATTCTTTTTCAACAATCTTTCACCAGCATCAATATCTACATAGTTTTGTCCAGAGACTCACAAAATCATCAAGACCCTGTGCAGGCCTCTTCCCAAAAAGCTTAACAAAAGAATTTAGCTCTGTCTTGTATTTCCTTAATGTGCCTTCAGGGCCATCTGTCAGCGATGAAGGCCTGACTATTTATCTTGATTTATTTTGACATACTGTACATTTACAGATGGATTTTGTTAACAGTTCTTCCCCGACCCCTCACCTCATTCCTGTTCCAAAATCAAATTATACTGTATTATACATGAAATTCTATAACTATTAGTCATTGACTCACTTTTAATAAAAAAAAAGTCATCCAGTGTGGTATTATGTACTCTGCAATAAAAAAAGTCCCTTGAGGCATTATCGCGTTGTAAGCCATAGTACAGTATTATAAAGGTCTATGCAACTTCCTTTAAAATATGTCACTTGTGGAGTATAACAAGTATTTTGGTGATGGTAAATGTTTCCAGGTGACAGGGTTGAATGAAAGTTGAGGGACACTAAACAAAAGTGCACACCTATAATGAATATCTTGCATATTTTAAGCATAAGTTGTTAAATAGAAGGGGGCATAAGTAGTGGTTAGCATGGTGGAATCCAGGGACGATTGTTCAATTCCTGCCTCAGGTCTGTGTGCTTGGAGTTTGCATGTCCTCCCTGTGCTTGGTGGGTCTCGTCCGGGTACTCTGGTTTTTGGGCTAAAGCAGAGGGCTCTGCAGATTGGGCTAATTGTCATTTCCAAATTGCCTGTAGTGTGTGTGTGCCCTGCAGTGGAATGGTACCCTGTCCAGGAGGTACCCTATTCTATGCCCAGAGCCATCTCATGCTCCAGGTTTGCCAACCAAGTACAGGATAAGCGATATAGAAAATGAATTAGTGAATGTTAAATGTATTTATTTAAAAATGCAAGAATATAAAAATGCAGTGCCTGAAACATACACATACAGTACAGTAAGTTGCTAAGGACAGTTTAGATTTTCATTTAACTTTCACTATCAAACTCAGTTTCTATATCCTGTACAGCATCAGATGATGCCTGGAACCAATCACAAGGGACTCGGGCACTAGGCAGGGTGCATCCTGGACAAGGTGCCAATTCATTGCAAGACACAAGCCCGCACACATTCACACTCACTACAGGCAATTTGGAAGCATCAATCTGCATGTTTTTGGACAGTGGGAGAAAGGTCCCCAAGCACATGGGAATATATGGGCATAGGGCCTAACAGTGGCCTAATGGGGCTCAAACCTCTAATCCTCTGATGAGTAACCCAGGGCCTCAACTACCTGAGCTATGTGAGATTGTAGTGTACCGAATTCTATTTCATTTGTAACCATGCCATTTTTTAACCATTACAAGGTAGTATCAAAACGTTTCGAGACTAGTTTTGTGGAATGCCAACAACTGACCTTCATTGTACCAAAAGACATCGTCCTGTGTACTTCAGGAACTGTGCATGATGATTGTTGGAGAACAATCCATAACTTTACCGCAATGTGATTTCAATTTGGCCTTGTTGCTGCCATGTTCGGCCCCAGGCTGCTGACCCAGGGTTGCATCGAAGTCTGCCAAGAACTGTGCCATGGATGACCCATCTATTATGTAGAAGATAATTACCTGAGACAGAGCAACAGTCTTCACAGTGGAAGAGCCCATCATCTCCATGACACAAAAGGCAAGGCAGGTCTGCAGCTCGGCATCACGCATTGAGAATTAGTCCCCAGGGGCCAGATTGTCAATAGCTAATTCTACTGCCATGTTTTAGAGCTTCTGAGGAAGGACATACGTCGAAAGAAATCAGATCTGCGTGGTAACATACTGTAAAGGTGTACCAGTAGCCTGATGCTCCTGATGTTCTTTTTTAAGAGTCTTTGTTCTTAAACCTTAAATCCTACTTCAAACCCTGTATCCTCCATCTCATTTATCTGTGCATGGACTAAACTAATCTGGAGACACAAGTTCCAATAATAAAGCAACCTCAGGCTATTTCTGGATTCAAAATACTAGATAAAGTGCTGTTGCTTTTCTAATGAAAACACTGACTCCCTCTGTAACGCTCAGCCAAAAAGAAAATAGCCAGTTCTTAGTTTCCTAATAAAATTAGTCACAATTTGGCTGTCATATTATCCCAAACATCTAGCGATCCAGTTAGCTTATAGTATAACTCAAAGCAAGCATTTATAGAGTTATACAATATTCGCCCCGAAAACATCTTTCCATCCTCTTTTCGTTTTTCAACCAAAAACTTCTGAATATTTAAGCTGCAGTGCATTTCTCGCACTCTTGACCTATTGTTTAAGAAATTTTTTTTTTTTCAGCGTTATACTGTAAGCTGAGAAAGAAATAGCAAGCTGTTGACTAATGTATTGTGGCAGCTGGGTTAAAAGAAAGTTCTTCATGTCAACAGGTCATTACCAAAAGCTGGATCCCACACACACAGATGATTTGAATCAAACAGTATAATAAAGTGTCCTGGGACAAAATCGACTGATTTCAACTTATTGACTTCACTGATGTTAATTAGTTTGTAGCTCTAACACATTGTTCAGTATGAAGATCATGTTACATGACAACAGTTCTGTAGATCTGGTTATAAAGAAATAAATGGCATTGACGAGAAACATTGCACAGTTTGAACTTGAAAACCTCAGCGATTGTTTGGCACCAGGCTAAAGTGCTGATTCCGTCCAACACGCTCATTTCCTGGTTTTGAAGTTTCCAAGCAATAATTATTGTGGCCTACAATTCAACACTCAGCGGGAGGTATGTTAGTGTATGCGTGGGTGTGTATGTGTGTGTTACTGACTGTAGGTTTGGCCATCTATCATAAGTATTAGAAGAAACATACAATGTAAAGATAGATGCAGATGTCCATGCAAACAGCATCCAAGGCTGTCAGGGTTGAAACCAGGACTTCAGGAACCTTGGGCACTGTGGCCTTGCACTTCCAGGGTTGAGGGTTTAATTCCTGCCTTGGATCTGAGTACATGATGGCTGCATTTTTCTCTCCATGCTTGGTGGGTTTTCTCTAAATACTCTGGTTTTCTCCCACCGTCCAAAGACATGCAGATCAGGTTAAATGGCATTCCCAAATTGCCTGTATTGTGTTTGTATGCCCTGCAATGGATTGGCACCTTGTCCAAAGTGTACCCCACTTTGTACCCAAAGTTTCCTGGGATAGGCTGCAGGCTCCCCTCCACCTTGTACAGGATAAGCAGTATAGAAGATAATTGAATAAAAAAAAAAATCACATGGCTAAAAAGGATTACTTATCACTGCTCTTGCATCAGTATAGCTCTTTATTTTCTGTCTTGCAAAAAATCTTGTACAAAAAAAAACTAGCCAATGAATATAGCCAGAGAATTAACTTGACATAGACCCTTTTATGAGCTAATTCCATCAGGTTATTGGCCCAAACTTTGCTGTTGGAACTTCGTAAATAACTGAACATGTAAGAACTTCCATTCTTCAAGGAAGACACCCTGGCCTGGTAAGGAGCTAGAATCTAACCCCTAAAGTCTTAGCTTATTATTCTTATTATTCAATAATGTACCCTAAAGCATATAATTTATTATATAAATAAAGTACTGGTCTGATCAATAAGGATAACTTCCCAAGACATCTATACATATAAAGTAGGCGTGTCTGTACATAGAAGATATTTGGCAAAAAAGAATTTGTGTGGAGATGAGTAATTTTAACAGGGTTTTTACAGGTATATTTGGCTGAGCTTGAGGTAACATATAGGCTTTGTAATATAATGTTGTGTGAAGGAAAGAAAGGGTGAAAGGGTTCGTCTACGTGCCACCCAGCACATTGGGCGATGGATACTCTCCACCCTAGAGATATATCCGTCATTTCTGTGGCTTTTACTTAAGGGGTCGGATTGCCAGCTTGCCAGCCGTTTGTATCAGAGCCTTGGGCATGAATGACCTTGTTCAAGGGTACAAAAGTGGTAGTCTGGCAGCACCGGACTTAAACCAGGAACCTACTGGTCAGCTGTCCAATACCTTAATCACCGAGCTACCCCGTCCCAAATGTTGTGTAACTTTGTAGTTCCCTTTCAAAAGCTACACTCGATGCTGCGTGAAAACGCTATGGGAACATCTTTCTGTGTTGCCGGTTGTGAAG
>JAOVVA010119000.1:0-11279 GCA_028565275.1 Leiocassis micropogon | reverse complement strand
GTTATTTGGATTTTTACAACATTATTGTTGAAATACACAGTCTTGAAAAAGGGGCGTTTCTTTTTTTGCTGAGTATACATTATTTAATATTTTTGCAGTATTGTACTAGAATGTAGAAAATAAATCACTAAACAAAAAACATGTAATTAAACTTTTGACTGGTACTTACAATAAGCAACTCACAATAAGCTTAATCCTATAATGTCTAAAAAAATTGTTTAAAAAACGCTCATGATGGTCTTCACATAATGTATTTATGTATTTACAGTCTCTATTTTATGTATGAAATTGGTCTTCAATGTGACACATTAATGCATTGAACACTGTTTGAAAAGTCAATTTCTCATTTTCACTGTCTTCAATGGCCACTTGCACCAAAAGCAACATGTTAAAAATTTATTTTAAATAAAAATGAGTCAAAGTGGGCATGTTCCAAACAGAGCATTATAGCAATGTTCATTCCTCCTTCAAGTTGATCTTGTCCTCTGACTCCCTTTACTCAAGGCATAAAGGCATAAATGTTGTAGGTTAAGTAAAGTGTCTATAATTTTGAAATCAACTTTAAATCGACTTTCAACTAAATCAACTTTCAACTGTAAGTGAGTGTTTAAACATTACAGTTTATCTTTTTTTTTTGTGGAAGATGCTTCCATCTGGCTGCACCTTCCAAGTCACTGTGATGTTCTCTAGCATGCCATTTTCATCCAGTTTCTGTTTGATCTAAGGATCAGAATCACATAAACCAAAACGTACATGTCATAGAGAAGCCAAGAGTTAATAAAGATTTGAAAAAGTTAGGCAAGTCATCCGATAGAAATGCTAACAGGGACACTTTAAACAAAAATTTTACCTTCTCCAAAATTAACGACTGCACAGCAGGATCAAACACGCTGCCATCTGACTCCACCTGTAATCTCACTGTCTGACTTCTTGTCAGGTAAACTGTGGAACACACACACACACACACACATACTGTTTTCTCCAATTATAAACTAAATCTTAATGAATATTATGATGGATGGCTTAAACTGTATAAATTAAATTTACTTTAGTTGCATTACATTGAGTGTTATGAGTTTTATTGATAAAGTATATTTTCATACTGTACAATTTAATTTTAATGCCATCATTGCATTAACCAAAAAAAAAAAAAAAAAAAGTAATGAATTTACAGTATGGTGCTTTGGGGAAGTCAGTTCCCCTGACTTCATATTAGAAGATATTACTAAAAACACTTACGTGTGTGACAGATAAAGTAATTCAGGCTGTTGCAGGGGCCATCAATGAACAGGCCATTAGAAACCACTGCACAGTTATAATTTCCTCCAGAGTTATCAGGTTTCCCAGGAGCCCATGGGAGGTCTGTAGCATTGGTCCCATCTGACCACTTCCAAGTGTCTCTATATAGCCCAATCCAGGAACTATAACCGGATGAAACCTGCACTAAAATTGTTTGGTCTGAGCTGTTAAGAGAGCTGGCCAGGTCTGTGTGATATTGTCTGCAGTAAGCCCGAGCTTCAAGCCAGGGCAGTGTAAGACTAGTGATAATAATGAATTTGGCAGAGTCAGTGAAATTAGCTGTAAATAAAAAGTAGATAAATGGTCATGTCTCAGCACCTGTCAGCTCCTTTTTTCACAGAAAATGTGAGACAATGTAATGTAAAAATACATTTTACAAACCAAGATGTAAAAAAATAAAAAATAAACAACCATCAAACCAAAACTATCTAAATAAATATAATGGCATTGACTCACCATTGTAGCATATAAAGTACTTTTTGTTTGTACATGCATCATCAATCCAGCCATAAGCTCCAAATGGATACAGGTAAACACACCCTGCTTTTCCACCAGTATTAGCAGGATATCCAGGGTACCAGTGAGTATAAGTGACATTTTTCAGTGAGCGGTCACCCAAAGACCAGCGCCAGCTATTGATATCATTCCACAATCCAACCCAGGCAGATTTTGCCAGACCTTTGCTTGTTGTTTCTGTCTTAAATCTTAGCCAATCTGTATCACTCAGAATTGTTGCCAGATCAGTGTACATCACTCTGCAGTAATTCTGTGCAACAGGCCATGTCGCCTGTGTCATGTTCAGCTCATATCTATGAAAGACGGTTTGCAGGATGGATACAGCAGCTGGGACCAGACCTGTTGGAAATATATATATTTTTAAATCACACAGTAAAGTTGTTTACTGATGATTGTTCGGATATAGCCATTTCTAACGGCTAAATTAAAAAAAAAATTAAGTAATGAAAATTACTATACTAGTGCTTTTTCCCACCTCGGAAAATGATACCAAAGCAGAAAATATGTACAGTAGTAAAAAAAAAAAAGTGTTTACATTTACTTATTTATGATTTCTTCTACATGACATATAATATGAATCTGTGTATGCTCAACCAAATAAATGTATGGGTCACTTTATGTTTGTGTGTGTACACAGTATATATACACTGATCAACCATAATATTAACACTAACCATCAAATATATAAGTAATGTTTCCAGGATCACGTGCATCATGTGAGTAAAGTATTAAGTGTTATAGCAGAGTAGAATAGGAATATTTGTTGATTAGTCACCATAGCAAGCAAATCAAATAATAATAGTAATAATAATAATCATAATATTGTACATTTATCAGTTTAATAATCAAAATAGTGTCACATTTTTATTGAGTAAGACAAAGAAATTGCTAAACGTTTATTAAACAAGCTAGTAAAATAAAACAGTAAAAAAAAAGTTGCTAAAAGTTATGCTAATTACAGTAATATTTAATTAACCAATAGTGGTTTACAAATAATCTCTTACCACATCTTATGACACACAGGAGAAGAATGAGATTCAACTTCATAATGGACAGGTGGCTGAGGGGGAAAATCACACTCTTAAATACAAAATAAAAGGATATAAGAATTAAATACAAACAGATTTACAAATTATTCTTAATTAAGCTAATTAATCATTATCATTATCAGGTGTCACATTAACACCGAAATTAGTTACTGCACATGTTTACATTACACACCAAATCACATGATCACAAACATCTGAACTTTATTTATACACAATGATGCCCTATGAATTAAATCATGTCTCTATAGGACACTTGGTCCAGTGTTCATTGTAAATAGTGTCATTTTTTTATTGTCTGATTTATGCCATGCTTATGTTTATTTCATGCTTGTCTAGTATGTGATTGTGTGACATATTCCTCTTCTTTGTTCACCTGTGCTTCACTCTAAATAAAAATAATGTAACCATCAGGGATTAAACTTACAAATACTCAAAGTTTGATTTATATTTGAATTCATTAGTTCAACGTAACATCAACATAAACATCTAACCCGATATTAAGATTTTTAATCCATGATTTTTTTCTTATTTTATCCTATATAAAATACCATGGACAAAATTTCAGACACATTAAGAATCTGATAGCATTCCATATTGCATGTTTACTTAAATTAATTTAATTTAATCAATGTGTGACTAAAATGTTTACGTTTTCGACTATTCTAATAATGGGGATAATCAATGAGCATTAAAACATACCTGCGTTATAAAAATCTGCTGGTGTTTCTCCTGTAGCTCTGTTTTCAATATTCTCTGCTTGCACACAACTCTCTAAAACACATACCTACTCACCACTCACACCTGTCCTATTAATCCCAGAAAGATTACAACATTTGTGACGTAGACTGATTTTCATATTACTTCAACTATTCCTTAGACACAAGACTCCTTATACCAAACCAAAAGGCAAATCCATCAAATTCCAATTTCAGCACAGAAAATTACTTTTTTACCAGGTTGCTTTTAGTGTGGAGTTACTTGATGTTCAAGTAATTAGATATAATGTTCTGCATGCACAGTATGACTGTTGCCTGTTTTATAAATTCTTCACTGGCTTTTCTTGGTTACTAGGAGATAAAAACCTAATCCAATGATGGACAAAAACAACAGAGTATTGCTATCATAAGGGAAGATCTACTTGATGCATTAAAGGCCAGAAAAATATTAGTGCTAGATTCTTGCACACATTATGGTGTGGGGTAAACCACATTGTGACTATTTGTATATATTTTCTTGACAAATAAAAGTAGCACCTTTCTCCAGTGTCTGATTAAAATTTTAAACAAAACTTCATGTTGGACTTTTACATCTATAAAAACAGAGAGAGAGAGAGAGAGATTTTACCTAGGAAAATAAGTATTACCTAAAAACAATCAACTGGCCATTGGGAAGTTTGGGAAGTTCCCTGGTGGTACGTTCTTGTGAGGGCTGGTCTTTATGGGCTACACAGTAAAGTTTACCAAGGGTTGGTTTTGAGCTGGTGATGATCTGTACTGTGGCAATGAGACAGAAACGTCACAGAGGAGTGAGCAGGTGCTGTTTCATGATTAGATGCTATGTGCTGTAAAGGAGCTGAATGACCTCAATGAAGATCTACTGTACATGTTTTTGTAAATATTTGAGGTTTAATGCTAGAGTCCTACTGCAGGTTTGACCTTTTTAACATTATAGCCTCAAGTTAAGTAGTCAAGTCAAGTAGGCTTTTAGCTTTTTGGGTAAATAAAGATTTGTATGAAGTAATAAGAGTCAAAAGGAGGTCAGTGCTACTGTAGGTTTTTAACCACCTTACAGTGTTAGGTGAATCACATTGTGACTAGTTGAATAAATTTTCTTGGCAAATAAAAGTAGCACCCTTCTCCAGTGTTGAATTTATATTTAGAATAAGCCTTCACGTTGAAATTTTACATCTATTCAAACAAAGAGTCCCTGCTTTACATAGGAAAAGAAGTGTTTAAGTGGGCAGTAAGTGGAACACGGATGCCAGGAAACAATAATTTTAGTGCGGAAACATTTTTAGTCCTGCTTTTTAGTCCTGCTCAACAGAAAAAAACATGCAAAACTTAAGTAAGAAGAAGGAAGCTGATTCTTAAGTAAATATTTTTATGGCTTAAACATTCAACTCACCGGACTGAGCTTTCGAGGGCCTTCCGTAGTGTCATCTAAGACCTTGTCAAATAGCCATCAGAAAGTGGCAAATAAAAAAGAGGCAGAAAAATCACAGATTAGTGAGCAGGGAGCAGGTGCTGTATCATCATAACATGCTATGTGCTGTAATCTAGTTAAATGACTTTAAAAACAAAATGATTTATTAGCCTTGAAGGATTAATGCTGTAGTTCTGTTCTGCTACATTTCCAAGGTTAATAGTCAGACTCAAACTTTTAAAGAAGAAAAAAAAGTATAAAATAATGAATATTTTATAATACATTTTTAGAATATATTATTTATTCTTTTTAAAAAAAAATTATTATAACCTGTTAGGTATGCATATAATTAAGTGTTAAGTTTCCGAAATAAGTTTTAAGATGAATGAAGAGGATCTGCCCCTTTGGTACAGGTTTGGGCCCAAACCGGAAGAGACAAAGACACACATGCGCAGGCATGATGTCTGAAGATCTCTGTTTATTATCAACAAAGAGAGCACATTTAAAGCACTTGGTCACATGCTGTGTTCCGAAGATCAAAAGAATCAATCATAAAAATGTCAGTCATAGAAAGACCCAGAGACAGAGATGCGATAGGAAATATAAGATTAAGATACTGTACAATATTCTAATACATTACAATGCCCCCTTAAATTCTAACATAATTTACTACAGTTATCAATAAAAATGACAAATAAATAGTTAAGCATTGGCATAGAATAGATTTACAAAAATCTAATTTGAAAAATGTAATTAATCAAAACCATGTGCCTGTGTCAAAATTAGAAAACGTACCCTCTTTTTTGGTGTCTTCATGATGTATGTGGCTCTATTAAGCTATGGAAATTGATAATGAACTTCCTTTTTCTGTGAATACAGTCTTTAACTCTGGAGACTGAGCCCTGAACTCTAAACCTCCGTTTAGGAATTCAGCAGGCCATCTTCAGTTCGTCTGGTCTCTTATCTATAAATTCCATTCAAAACCAGTTCCCCAGACCATGAAGCCAGACATCTCTCTCCACACTCGACTAGGAAAGAGTAAAAGAGTTAAAGTCTGACCTCTCTTACTGGCCTTCAGATATACTTCGCTAGTCAATGTGCCAAGCATAACTAAATACAATCTATAAGGAGTGTACAATTCTGCTATGTGTGGTTTAATACTAATACAGTAGTGTTCACTATATGTGTATGTGGTGAGGTGAGAAAAATAATTTAGTTATAGTACAAACTGATCTCTTCTTCAACCCAGATACTTTATGTATAGTGGAGATTCAGTTGGAGCCCAAAAGAGAGATTACCTGCACTTCAATATGGGCCTATGCCTTCGATCCTTTGCTAGGAAAGATACACATCAGCATATGAAACAATAAGGTCTCAGATTAGAGTTACATATGGATGAGATAGGGATATATCTCATGAATGAAGCCAAAAATTCCTCTTTGTCTGATGCTGCTATGAAATGCTGTTACTTTTAGAAAGCCTTTGATTAGATATATATATAAAAAAAAAAAAAATGCATTTCATTAGACACAGTAAAGTCAACCATTATCTGCTCCAATAAAATTTCTGTATCTGAAATAAAACAGAAGGTTGTTTAAAGGCATCACACATTGTTATGATTTGTTCTGCAGCCTGCTGTCTTTTAGTGTGCTTTTTCCTGTTGCGGAAATTAAAATTAAATATTGCTGCTGCAGTTTTACGTGTAAAGCAATATAGTTATGTGTAAACAGGAGTACAGTCATATATGCCATGGGAGACAAAGATTTGTCACATACAACTTTTACAAATGTTTGTTGTCAGTCAGTCAGTTCTTTGTCTGTGTCAGGAGTGTATGTCGCTCTTTCATAGGCACCCAAACCGAGGCTTATGCTTAATTTAATTTATCTTATTTATAGAATAAATCTTATTTATTTTTTGTGACTGCAGTCTTTATATTGTGTGCACAAATTTACTATTTTATGAGCATGCTTTATGTGTTAAGGAATTTTAGTGTGTCAAAGTTACAGCTCAAGATAATCAGTTTGATTGCGGACAATTTAAGCTTCTTTTGTTTAAACGCAGGAAGCACAGTAAGGGGGCTGTTCTCAGGGTGAGGCTTTTTATTAGATTATAATATCTTACAATATTATAATACCTTACATTAAGTAATATCATAATATAGCATAAATTTAAATTTCCCCCAATGTTCTCTTCCCAGGAACAGGCAGCACAGCAACAAACCAAACTCTAGCAGGTCAACGTCCCACCCACTATAGAAAAAATAGTGAAACACTGGTGCATGAAGGCTGCAGCTAGCCAGTCAGATCTTTTAAACCACAGGGATGCCCTTTTGCATTCTATGGGCATTGATTCATCAGTAGTAATTGTTCATTCAGCAAGTCTCATCACCTGGGGGTTTTAGCTATTTAAATGTGGTCTTTTTTGTCATATATCCATTATTTTGGGTTGTACATCCAGCAGTGGATGGAGGAGGAAAAGAGACCACAGCATGCCAGGATCTAAGTCCGTCTGCTCAAACCTAACTGGATATGTTGTTTGACCCAGGTTTCACACCTAGCAGGCCCCTAAGAACTGTGAATAAAAAAAATTCAGTTCATCCTTAGCAGTGAGCTTTTGTATGAACTATTAAGTCGACATCAATCAGGGGCAATTATAGCCCCCATCACTTGCATAAGATGCCTCTGCCTGCCACATGTCTCCTGTTTCATGCTGCAGGACCTTTTTAACCATGGTGCTGATGTGACAGGACCAAGACAGATTCTGCGTATGTGAATACTGAGGTATCCGCTGAAGCTGTTTACTCACTCCACTGGGCTCTCGTTGATCACAGGGGTCTGGTAAGTTCCTCTGTTGATTTGTACTGAAGTCCACTAAAAGATCCCTTTTTGTTGCTGACATTCAGGACGACATTGTTCCTCTGGTACCAATTCTCCAGATTTGCAATCTGGTAGGCCATCTCATTGTTGTCAGAGATCAGACCCAAAACAATGGTATAGTTAGCAAACTATAGTCAACAAACAGCATTTTAACATAAATCCCCTTTCTAGTGTCCATGTGAGTGAGTGATGTGTAAAGGAGGTGAGCGATGGAATCCATCTGTTGATTGGTTCGGACGATAATCAAACTGTAATGGGTCCAGTGTGCCTGGTGAGGTGAGTCTCTGACCAGCCGCTCAAAGTACTGCACTGAGTACTGAGGTCAGCCTATAGCAATAGTCATTAAGGGAAGCAGGATGGGGTGTCATTAGGACAGGAACAATGCTGGACTTCTTAGAACATGTGGGGCTTACTGACTGGGATATGGTTCAATATTACTGTGAATACAGGTGCAAGCTAGTCTGTGCAGGCTCCAAGGACCTGAGATGCTGATTTGTCTTGCTGCTTTCCTGGTGTTCACTCTCCTGAACAATCTGCTCACATCATGCTCAGATAATAAATGTGTTTCCGGTGTTGGCATTCTCTTCCATTTCCCAGCCATTAATTAGTGGCACTAGCATTACTATTAGTATTGCTAGCATTGTTAGCTGCAGCCTTGAAACAAGCATAGAGGGTGTTCAGCTCATCTGCAAGAGACACATCTGCGTTCATCATACCAGATGTTGTTGATCCAGTTTGGGTGTGCAGAAATGTGTGAGAGGTACAGTGCTTGAGCTGTTGCACCAGCTGGTGTTCACTATTAAATGCATGCTGCCTCCCCTTGACTCCTCTTCATTACAATATGCTGTCTATGCAGTGATCCAAGAAAAACTGGCCTGCTGGATGGCATGGTCTGGAACCATTGGGTATAGCAATATCTCTGTGAATGAGTGGAGATTGTAGTCTCTTTGAAATTTAACTCTGGCCCTAAGGTGTTGCCACAGGTCCTGGGCACCTTGCAATTGTTGAGTCAACAATGAACTCCTCTGTATACGGATAACGGATTCCAGAGGCAAATTGGAGGACATCTGTCCAACTAAAGTTTAGTTGTAATTGGGTCATGCAACAGGAGAATGATCAGAAGAACACCAGTAAATCCAAATGCTTTACTGGAATGGCTAAAAAATTAAAGAATAAATGTTTTGAAATGGCCTAGTTAATGTCCAGACCCCAACCCAGCTGAAATGCTGTTGCAGGACCTTAACCCAAAAACTTCAATGAACTGTAGAAATGTTGTAAAGAAGAATGGGCCAATACAGGAGATGATAAATGAACAACTACCGCAAGTTATTGCTGCAGGTCTTGAAACAGGGGAGTTCCTAGTATTGCCCACATGTTTTTTTTTTTATGTTTATCCGACTATTTTTTTTCCCCCTCTTTACTACTGTGACCTACTGCGAATGAAGAAAATAAACTGATTGAAATCCACTGGTTAAAATGCGGTTTATATATTACAATCAAACTTTTAGATAATAATTCAGAGTGAACGTAGTGACAGCACATGGTCATGTGCCATACTGGAAAGGGAGTGATGGTCAGATGAGTAGCATGGTATTTTGTCAGTTGCATCCAGTGGGGCAAGCTATAAAGAGTTAGTAAAGTGTTCCTGATATATGTGTGTGTGTGTGTGTGTGTATGTTTATAACAGCACACATGCTTGAGAGAGAGAGAGAGAGATTATATGTGCTGAAATTTAGTAAAGAATATTCACTTCGAGCAAGTGGATGAAATTTGAAACCGCCCATGTCCATCTTCCTTTCTAAACAATCTTTTAGTATTTAATTCCATCATGGTGATTAAATTCCCTGGCAGAAGCATAATAAAGTTTTCAGCAGATTCTATGCTGTAGAGATTTCAACATCCTGCTTATTTGCTAATTTTACAATTAACTGTTTAGTGAGCGACTTTACATAAGACACAACCGCAATACTGAAACCTGTTTAACAAATTGTACATTTACCAGAGTGTAAATGGTGTAGCCAAAGAGAACCCTTTATCTTGAGATACCACAGTAGTTCTTGTGTCTTGATGCATCAGTAACAACAGAGCTGCGTGAGTGAGGTGGTCAAGTGCAGTATAGAGTGCAGCTCATGTTTGTTTTAAAAATGTTCTTGTTTGTTTGAATGTTAAACAGCTTATGGATATTCCCTTAGTTTTGTTTTTACATTCACATTGTTAGGAGGTGAAAAGTTGAGGTGGTAGTTGGTTGGGGATTGGTGGGCAGCTGCCCCCTGGCTGCATGTAGATCTGCCCAGGGGGTCTCTATGTGATCAAGCAGGTAAATTCTTATTTTAAAACATAACACTTTACTTATCACAAAGAAAGAAAAAATGAGCAGGGTTGCTTTCTTCCTTCCTCTCTTGCTCACTTTTTAAATTATTTTTTGCCATCCATATGGGATAAGTAACTGTACCTGCTGTCACACAAATCACAGATATTCACTGTTTGATTCACTCAGCATTCAAATCAACAAGGCCAACTGGAAAATGTTGAACGATCCTCACCTGGCGGCATGCTTATGCCGCCGTCGGCACTTCGTGCGATCATTTAGGTAGCACCGGTAAGGTATCTGGGAAAAGAAAAGAAAGACACAAAGAAATACATAAAGAAAGAGAGAGAAAAGTGAAAGAAGGCTCTCCATACCACATCATATAACAGTTTGGCCCTTATTTAGCAGTGTCCATAAGCCCAGTGTCTCAAAACTGCTGACTGCATGTTTGAGAAGCAAATTCACTCATTTAAACTCTCACAAGATTGACCTGTTTCTTGCTAATATAAGACCGACTTTAAAGTGAGAAGATGATGTGCAATGATGTGTGCTGTTGCATTAATATAAATCAATATCCAACATTATTTCCAACTATCCAAATATTAGTAGCAGACCATAATAATTTAAATTCTATAATGGCGACTAAATCATTACAAAATCTATATCTGAAAATGTTTATTGATGATATTACTGCATGTTCTTGATTTTTAATAGTTACAGAAAATAGAAACAAATACAGGAAATAAAAATACACATATAACTGCACAATTAGGAAAAGAAAAAACAGTAATAGCAGCAAGTGCATTATAGATGACTGTTCAGAGTTCACACAGTTTACATTTAAATTTAAGCATTTGGCAGATGCTCTAATCCAGAGTGACTTAAGTTTCCCTCATTGGGTACAGTAGATAGTTTATTAAAGAAGGTTTCTATAGAGACAGTTTTTTTTCCAAACTCTATTACATTCTCTATCATCTACATAAAAATTATTTATTATTACACATATACTACTGTTCAAAAGTTTTAGAACACTTGCAAATTTCTTTGTTTTTGTTTAGTGATTTATTTTCTACATTCTACAACAATACT
>JAOVVA010118979.1:0-11281 GCA_028565275.1 Leiocassis micropogon | reverse complement strand
TGGAGAATTTTTAGGGGGGCTGAGTACAAATGTTAGGGGGGCTAAAGGTCCCTTAAAAAGGCCTAGCGACGCCCATGGTCTCAGTGTTTATTAAATACTTTTAGTTTCACTTTTTTATGTATATACTTACAAAGATGTCAAAGAAGGAGGATCTGAAATCATAGCGAACGACTTCCTTGTCCAGATTCAGCCAGATACTCTTATTAATCTAACACACACACACACACACACATATACAGGAAGTAGAGTTTATTACCAAAATCCATGCTGTATATGATGCAGGGTTGCTAAAGTGTTATTACATGATTATAAGACTCTTACGCACATTCAGCTCGATGATCCAAAGTAGCGAGATGAAGAGGAGGTCAAAGGTCACGAAGAGACAGAAGGTGCGGCGGACGTCTGAGATGCTTCTCCTCTCGGTAGGGGGCAGGGGGACGTAATGACTGGAGTGAGCTGACAGAGACGCCTGCCCCGATCACACACGCACGCACACACACACACACAGGTACACTGTTTATTACTCACAGAATGGACAGAATTATTAAAATCTGATCCTTTTTTTTAATCTAATTATTATGTAGAAATACATATTGATTACAAACAGGTGACGTTTATACAGGAGTCACACACACACAACACCCAGAGGAGTGTATGATGACAGTAATATATTTGGATGATATCACTCTGTGAGGGTAAGGATGATGGAAAGAAGAAGAAGAAACAAAAAGAAATAATTTGTGTGTGTGTGTGCGTTTACCCGTGAGTATGAGGTGTTCAGAGAGGAGATAGCGGGCAGACTCTCCCCCAGCTCGCCGTACTCCACACCGCTCGGCATGCCTCACCACTACGACACACAAACTCAGCCCAAGAGAATTCTGGGAAAAAAAATATATAACACATCACTACATTGGTGTGGCTTTACAGATCTCAGCTCCTAACTGCACACTTAATCCGGCTCTTGAACTCCGCCCCTAATCAGATCCTTAAACCCCACCTTGATCTGGCTCCTAAACCCCACCTTGATCTGGCTCCTAAACCCCACCTTGATCTGGCTCTTAAACCCCACCTTGATCTGGCTCCTAAACCCCACCTTGATCTGGCTCCTAAACCCCACCTTGATCTGGCTCTTAAACCCCACCTTGATCTGGCTCTTAAACCCCACCTTGATCTGGCTCTTAAACCCCACCTTGATCTCGCTCTTAAACCCCACCTTGATCTGGCTCTTAAACCCCACCCATAATCAGTATCTTAGCTCCATCGGGTGACCTGTAACCCGACCACTAATCCAATCCCTCCTCTCATCTGGCTCTTAAACACTGCTCCCAAACACCCTCTTAAACTCCGCCCCAACCAGCCTCTTAAATTCCGCCCCAATTCGTCTCTAAGCCCTGCTCTTAATCCAGGTCTTAAACCCCACCCCTAGTCTGTCTCTTAACCCCACTCCTCTTTACTGCACCTCAAAAATGCAATTAGCTCCACCTTAATTCAGCCTCTAAACTCCACCCTTAACTTCGCTCTAGTTAGTTTTTTCGGCTAGTTTTATTTGTTAACGCTTTTAACAGTGGTCATTGTGGCAAAGCAGCTTCACAGAGTCAATAAAAATGATGGAAAGGAGTATAAAATATGTGTGAGAAATTTTGAGGCTAGTTTTGTAACACGCCAACAGATGGCAGCACAAGGCGACACACACACACACACAAACACACAGTCACAGGGAGAATGAATCTTTATCAGTCAGTGTGCCAAAAGACATCGTCCTGTGTGCATCAGGAGCGGTGCAACCGCTGCTATATTGACCATGCGCGTTACCACGTCTGCTATTTCATCATGGACAGCAAGTTAGAACAAAGTGAACATAAAATTCTGTGTGAAACTGGACAAATCTGCCATCCTGCAGTGAGTCGTTCAAGGCGATTTGAGTGACACACGCGCTTTAAGAGCAGAAGAACATCACTGGAAGACGATGAGAGATCAGGAAGACCTTCAACAGACTCAACCCCCGACAACGTCAAAACTATTCACATGACTTGTGCATGATGATCGTCGAAGATCCTTCACACCCATCCTACTGGTCAGATGATAATAATAAAGTATTAATAGGTAATTAATAAAGTACTTTCTTGTAAACAGAGCTAATAAACTTTTTGATAAAACATTGTATCAGATATCAGGGTTTGATCTGCAGTCGTACTACAGAGTGTTAGGAGGCTGGAGGTTCAGTACAACAAGAGAGAAGTTTAAGTTAATACAGTATCCACTTTCATTGTAGGAGGCTCAGGTACAAAACTGTTTGTGGGAATTTCTGTCCTGAACTATTGAGTGACCGCAGGTGTGTGTGTGTGTGTGTGTGTGTGTGTGTTAGTTACTGCGGGATCTGGTCCTGGGGGGGGGGAGAGACACACTCAGAGCTTTAACACTAATCACACACTGTCACATGCTGAACTTCTCTCATCAAGTGCTCTTTGTTCACTACCACGCTGATGTAATCACACACACACACACACACACACACACACACACACACACACAAACAGAGAACATAATCTTAAATCTAAGTTGATCAGAATAAACACAAACTTCTGCCCAGTTCCTGTTTCTACACCTGCTGCCCCACCGGGAGGGAACCAACTGACCCGGCCCACAGCGCTACAGGGAAGTAACCAGACTGACCCGACCCACACAGTAAACTGCCAACACGGCAAGGAAAAGGAATCACTCAATCAGACAATAAGAATTATAGAAGCAACAAAAGTGACTCGGAGTAAATCTTTACTGCACCAGAGTAACGGACCGTCTAAATCGTTACCACACTGTCAACACACTCTTCGTGTTAGTGATGAATGTTAATGATTCATGCTAATGAATGTCAATGACAAATGTTGATTTATGGTCATTTATGTCAATGATTTGTGCAAATGAAGGTTAACTATTTATGTTAATTTATGTTAATATCATTCATATTAACTAATGAAAACAATTTATGACAAATTTTAATGTAAATGCTTTATTCTAACAATTGTTGTTGCTAATTATTTATGCCAATGAAGAATTTTAATGCTTTATGCTAATAAGTGTTAATAAAGAATGCACAGTGTGTGAATAAAACTGAGGACACACACTTCTCTCTACAGTAAGTCACACAGGAAAACCACAACCTGGCAACCCACTGCATGCTTTACAAAAACTTAACAATGTGTCAGAAGTCTGCTGACACACACACACACACACATGCTGACACACAGAAAGTACAGACTGAGACAATAGTGTAATAAATCTTTAAAATCTGTTCTCATGATCAAACAGTAATGTTGCGGGTTTAAAGAGGAAGCTAAAGAAATATCACATGATAAGAACAAACACACAAACACAGAGAGAGAGAGAGAGAGAGAGAGTAAAATCTTGTGTGATACCAACAAACATTAAATATCAGCCAGAAGCCCCGCCCAAGTCATTCGCATACAGTGAGGTCACCCTGCAGTGTAAATGTCACCAGAATGAAACTGAAAGGAAACCAGGATTTAAACTGTCATTCACACACACAAAGTAAACTTAATAAACACAGACAGTTCATGTTATACATAGACCAATCACTCTTAGTGTTGCTTCCACTGTATGTGTGAGTGTGTGTGGTCTGCAGTCTGTCTAGAATTTAATAATAAAGTCATCATCAAAAACAGACACATTAATTAATAATTGTATTAAAAATGACACACACACACAATCTCTGCACTCCCACTCACCATCCTTACCACTTAATCCTGTATACAGGCTTGCGGGGGGCCTGAAGCCTATCCCAGGAGACTTAGGGCACGAGTACTCAGGGAGCCGATCCATCACAGACACACACACACACACACATTTACACACTATGGGCAATTTTAGGGAATGGCAATTAGCCTAATCTGTATGTCTTTGGACTGTTAGAGGAAACCGGAGTACCCGGAGGAAACCCATCAAGCATGGAGCCTCATACAGACCCTCAGGTGGGAATCGAACCCTCAACCCTGGAGGTCCAAGGTGACAGTGCTAACTGCATTCTTTATTTCTATAAAGTTGTGATGGTTGATGTATCAAAGGACGGCCGACAGAGGGCGCTGGGAGGCCGTGAGCTCGAGCAGAGTCTACTTGAGTTATGCAAATAATTATGCATATTTAACGGAGTGTAATAAAACCTCATTTCCACACACACACACACACACACACACACACAGACAGAGACATTTCCGTGAAACATCCGGCTGTGCAACCCGCACTTTATCTCTGTTGTACTTTGTCTCAGTCAATACCTGACTGTCTGTCAGAGTTTAAACACTTCACACTGAGTTAACATATACACACACACACACACACACACACACACACACACTGTACTGAGATTAAACACAGCAACATTCTCCTTAACACCACAACACTGTACACGTAAATAACAACACACTTTAGCAACATCGCCGATGTATATACCGCAACAGCATCGCCACTTCCGGTATCGATGATTTGAGGATCAGTGATTGTGCGCCGGCGGCTCGCGCTCACCACTGACTCAGTATATAGCCTGACAGAAGCACATCTTTTCGAGTTTTATCACACTTCACCAACACATCATAACGCACACGTGTTCCTTAATCTCTCTAACGTTTTATAAAAATGATAATAAATAATACTATTAATAATAATCGTACTCACCGAAACTAGCTGTATAGAACCATTGTTTTGTCTGCCTGTTAGCCTGAGTGCGCTAGTTCCGCCTTATTTTCCTCTCTCGCACTAAAAAAAAACCCCGCCCCCCTGCGTTATGATTGGCTGGTTAGATTCCAGCGCCTTCTCATTTTACTTGATGATTGGCTGGTTCAATGAAGCAATGAGGTTTTCACTGATTGGTCGGGGTTGGAACTTCTCACAGAAAAGAAAAAAAAATAAAGAGTATGAGTATGAATTTATTATTATTATTATTATTATTATTATTATTATTATTATTAAATAAAAAGTTAAAAAAATAATTTTTAATTAATTCAGTCTCATGAGCATTGAATTTTACACAATTGCCTATCTTTTAGCAGGATTGTAAATAAAAGTAATAATTTTAAATATTGATTTAAACTTTTTTTTTAAATGTTAAACATAAGGTAAGTCTACACAGCAGTAAGGGGAAATTATTATTTCAAAAACCCACAATCTTAATGAATTAATAACATTTATAAACAAATATTTGGGTCATTTTACAGAGAAGGTGGAATTTGGAATTTGAAATGTATTTATTCTTTCATATCTAGAAATTCTTTACTATCCATAACTTACCTTTAAACTTTATAAATAAACAAAAAGTAGAGCTAAATGAATTTGTAATTTTTTAAAAATACATTTAATAACTGGTGATACTTCTCCTCCTGGTAACATCAATAACAGCAACACTGATGACAATTTAGAGAAAAATCTATTTACAAAACGGCCCCATGTGTGAAACCACATGTAAAATCAATTCCTTATTAGATGTAGTCAATTTTTATGTTCAGTTTTTGACAGATATAATTATAAAATAAGAAACACCAATGACGCAACTAAAAGTCGCGTTAAATTTCAAAATGAATGATGATATCTCTAAACCATCGAAGAGAAAGCACTGGACAAAGAAAAAGTCTTTGTCCAGTGCTTTGTCCAGTAAAATTGTCAAATGTATTTCAAAATAAAACTCTTTTTGTGTAACAGTAACACCAATTTCATGGTTTCAGGTGACTGATATTTATTTCATAGTATTATTTATAATCATTGTTTCACAATAATATTATTGTTTTATGATTTTAGTGTTTCAGTTATTCAATAGATATAAAGTATAGATATTGATGTTATTGGGAATCAGATTTACTTAAAGAAAAAAATATCTTAAGTTTAAAAGTATACAGTCCCACTTTGATGTATGAAGACATTTCCTTGAACTTGTTAAGGAAACAAGGAATTTCTTGTTAATTATTATTTTTTTAATGCTTAAATTAAATATTGAACATTAAAGTGAGGAAATTTATTTTGTCATTGAAATTTTATACTAGATTTTTTGAACATATACAAGTAACGTGTCTGGTGTGTTCATTTAAATGCTTCTGGCATCAGCAAAATCTTTCCACCAGTTTTGTAGAATGACCCACATCATGTTTATCAAATCACTATTTAACCCTTAAATGGAATGAACTTCCTATTTTTAAAAAAATCCAGAATCTCATTTCTTATAAACCTGAGAGATTCCAGCACCAGTTGATGAGAAAAAGGTCAGGAGTTTCCTTGTGTCAGAACTGAGTCTCTCTTATTTTCCCTGAACCCTCAGAGAAACCACACTGCATCTCTATAAATAAAATGTTACCCGATGTGATTTTGAAAAGAGGAAGTGAAGCTTTATAAGTCACTCAGCTGCTTAGAAAACATGCTTACAACCTCATCTTATAAACATGATCCACACCATCGGCTACAGGTTTAATCAGGAATCAGACGCTGTGAGTGTGTGTGTGTGTGTGTGTGTGTGTGTGTGTGTGGCGCCGCTGTGGGAAAGTAATCAGCGACAGGGTGCTAACAGTACTTCCACTTCATTACCACAGCCTGTCACTGATTATTTTCCCACCACAGCACCACACACACACACACACACACACACACACACACACACTGTATAATTCCTCTTACAGTACGTTTCATTTGTACTTTATGTACATTGAGTGCTACGTTTAATGGTTATGAAGTTTACTGAGTCTCCCTCTCATTTCAGTGTGAACTTCGTCCTGATGATGTGTGAAAACCTACAGTACAGTACAGCTTCTACTGAAACCTGGCCTGTTATGGTGTGATTTATGCTCGTCAGGGTTGTAACACAGCGCCCTCTGCAGGTGGTCAGTTATTACGCCTCCACACTCTATCCCATCAACCCCATAGACCAATCTAACAAATGTACAGTAGAATAAAATGTAAAGAGTCAGAAATTAGGAATGTGTGTTACACGTGTTTTAAAGAGGAGAAGGTTACACTCATTACACGCATGATGTACACCCGTACACCCCAGATTTCCAGTGCTATCTGCAGAAGTTCTCTGATGACTCCACAGTTGTGAGGTGAATTAGGGATGAACAGGGTTCGGAGCATAGATGACTTCTGGACAGCTTTGTGGAGTGGTGTACCAGGAACCATCTGCCACTAAACATCATGAAAACCAAGGAGATGGTAGTGGACTTTAGGAAGTGAGTCAACCCGTTACCATCATGTGTGAGGAGGTTGGGGTTGTAGACAACTACAAGTACTTAGGTGTTCACTTGAACAGCAGATTGGACTTGAGGACCAACGCTGTGTATAAGAGGGGGGTGAGTAGAGCTTATTTCCTGAGGAAGCTCAGATCCTTCAATGTAAATTTTTTATCAATCTGTTGTGGCTAGTGCCCTTTAGAGTGCTGTGGTCCGCTGGGGGAGAAGCATCAATGCCAAGGATGCAGGCAAGATATAAATAAAATCATCCATCATCCAAGTCTGAACACATAATCAGACACGTTGGAGACAGTAAGGGACAACAGGTCACTGAACAAACTCCTGTCAATCATGGAAAATCCATCCCACCCACTACATGATCCCATACAGGGGCAGCGAAGTTCATTCTCTAACAGACTGATCCTGATTCGCTCTCACAAAGAACAGTTCAGGAAATCATTCTTACTGTTTGCGACTGCACTGTACAACGACTCACCTATATATAACAGATAACAGTAACTTATATACATGTCCCATTATTTACTGTCACTTTACGCACACGTACTGTACATACACTGAAAATTTGTACATTTCATTTCTCTTTTTCTTTCTTTTTGAATTGCCAGTTTGTACTTTTCTATATAGCATCACCTGCAATATTGTATTAATTAATATGTTACAATTACTTAATTACATTCTGCCCTTTTTATCTTTATTATCATCATTATTTATTTATTATTATTTTTCTTTCTTACTACGGTTTGCTTAACCTGCTGCAGCTGTAAAGCAATAATTTTCCTTATGGGTTCAAGATGTCCATCCATCCATCCATCCATCTATCTATCTATGATCAGAGAATGTATCTGTCCATCCATCCATCCATGTAAGTATCTATCTATGATTAAAGGATGGATCTCTCCATCCATCCATCCATCCATCTATCCATCTATCTATCCATCCATCCATCCATCCATCCATGATCAAAGGATGGATCTGTCCATCCATCTATCTATATATGATCAGAGGATCGTTTCACACTACATTCGACTTCCCTCAACATTTGCCTTCTGTTAGCCACGAGTTCGCCACCATGTCACCCAGATGTGACATCCTGTCCTTCCGGGTCATGACTATTTCTCCGAGTCGCTGCCATAACCCTTTGATTCACTTCCATGTCTCCCAGTTCGCCACTACGTCTCCCTGAGTCGGCATTATGTTTCCCTGATTTGTCTTCCTATTTTCTCACTATGTCTCCCTGACTTGCCTCCTGTTCCAGTGTCTGGTCACGTACATCACACATCTTAAAACGGCAGACGTCTGTTCCTCGATGGAAGGAGCTTCCCTTCACACCGCTTTCATCCGACCCCTTCAGTACCCCTGTTCCCGGGTCAAAGGGGCAATAACAACAACACAGAGCGATGAGAGACACTCCCGGGGTGATGGTCCTACTTGTGCAGGGTGTGTGTGTGTGAGAGACTTGTGTGGTGTTGTACCATGGTAAGAGTAATGTTCTCATAAGATTCGCGCACACACTGTTAGTGTACACACACTCTTACTTTATTATCTCATTATTCCATTTCCAGTTATTACAAATCTATTTATTTATGACTTATTCATTACAGTTAATAATTACAAAATACATTACAACACTAAAATAAAACAGGGAGAAATGTTTATTTATTTATTTCGCAGCTATGACTAATCTGTGTGTGTGTGTGTGTGGTGGTTATGTCTATACTTAACAAACCTGGGGATAGTTAAGAAGGGGCTATAAGGAGAAACAAACACACTTCCCACCCACACGCTCATCCACTTCAACACATATCCACACACCCCCATACACACCCCCATACACACCCTGCAACTTCAATTTTATTTAATCTGTGTAACACTCCGTCCTCATCTCTCTGTTTCTTTCTTTCATCCGTCTGTCGCTCCATGTTCCACATCATCTCCTGTTTCTTCCTCTTTTTTCTGTTTCTCCTCTTCCTCCTCCTCCTCCTCCTCCTCCTCATCAGCTCTGTCAGTGCTCGGAGGTTCCCTCGGGCTCGTCTCTGTGTGTGAATCTGATCAGAACAAAACCGAGACGCGTTTATAAACCTCATCATCAGCGTGGTATTCTGGAGCGCTTGGAAAAAGTGCGTTATTTTTTAACTAATCTGCAGTGCATTATGGGTAACACACACACACACACACACACACACACACACACACACACACACACAAGAATAACATATTCCAGCATCAATCAAGTGTTTGATCATCCTCATCTAATTGTACATGTGTGTGTGTGTGTGTGTGTGTGTGTGTGTGTGTCTTTTACCAGTAGTAAACCTTAATACCCGCTCTTCCTCCTCTCCATCCTCCTCCATGTGAGGAAACACACCCAGCTTCTGCATGTGAGCCTCAGCCATCTGCTGAACAGCTACACACACACACACACACACACACACACGAATGGAAACACACAGGGACACAGGGCAAAAAATTCAAGGATTCAGGGAAACTCCATATATAAGGGAAGTGCTAGTGTATACGATAAAGGAATGAACACACACACACACACACACAGCAGGTAAACAAAGCATGAATGAACAACGACAGGCAGGTGGAGTGATACACAGCTTTAGGTTCACAGCACACACACACACACACACACACACATCAACTGTGTAAACCCAGACGTAACGCTGACACACACCTGCACTCACACACGTCACACGTTACTGACACACACTTTTCCACAAACACACAGCAGACGATATGGCAGATGTGGGCGGAGTCTGAGGCTGGCTGATTGAGCTTTATCTCACTTTATTACACACGTTTTAGATAAAACATCACACACACTCGTTAGACACACGTCATGGACAAGTGTGTGTCCTTCACCTGAATCTCACTCTGTGTGTGTGAGCGTGTGTCTGCTTAGATTAGTTATATTTACAAAGAAATTAAATTTACACTTTCTGTAGAATCGTATTCCTTATCTTGATTTCAAACGCCATTAAAGAGGCCACACCCACAATTCAGTGACATCAGCAGCAGCTGAGACACGCCCAAACAAGTGATGTGACGTGTGTTAGTGTGAGCGTGACCATGGGGTTGAGTGAGAAATAATGTGGGTAGAGTGTGTGTGTGTGTGTGTGTGTGTGTGTGTGTCATAATCCTGTGTAATCCAGCACAGGGACACGCCCATCACAGCTGTCGCTGTACTAATCCTACACATTAAAGAGTAAAAATGGAGGTCATGACTTATTTAAAGCTCTGTGCGTGTGTGTGTTAATGCGGCTTGTAAACACTACAATCAGCACAGCAAAGTTTGTTGAAATCAGAGATATACAATACAGACCACACACAAACACACACACACACACACAATATCTAAGGCCCTGGTCATACCTGGTGTTACCATCTGTCTTGAGTCAAAATTATTTTAAGCACATTACAATAAAGAAAGAAATAAAACATATGAGACATACGAGAGATGATTGTGAGAAGACAGAGAGCAGAAGTACAGGAAGGACATCCCCATTAGCCAGATTGGACAGGTTTTAAATCTGGACCTGCAGGTCAGATTTAGCTGCAGAGGAACAATCTCCTCCGAGTACGAGCCGTGACTGCAGAATTACCAAGAGCATCTGCTCAGATCCATGACAGTTTTTACACCAATGCTGGGTTTGCATCAGTCTGAATCAGACTCTAGTGTAAACTTGGTCCAGTCCATTCCTGTGTCATGTGAGAACTTTACAAGTCTGCTTTATAAGTCTGGGGCGGGAAGATACTCCTATGAAAGGAATGTTCTCGGCATCAGGGAGAAACAGCACAGCTGGCATTTGGTCGTGACTGGGTAATGATGTGGGCAAAGTACTGAACAGAACCACGTGAAACAGAGCGCTGAGTGGACTTGCAAAGGACAGACAGCCTGAAGTGACCTGAGCAGACAACTATGGGCGTTGTCACATTAAGGCCTTGTTCACACGGGCGTTTAATTTTTGGATAAACGAACGCGCTCTGAACGTCTTAGACGTTTATGTTGCGTTTTGTAGTGGCGCTCGATTGACTTC
>JAOVVA010118907.1:0-11282 GCA_028565275.1 Leiocassis micropogon | reverse complement strand
AGAGTAAGGTCAGATCTGAACACAGCACCAGAAATTTAAATAAATCAGTAATAATGTATACTGTAATAAATAGTAGATTAGTCAACATACAGTAGTTGTTTAAATCTAAAACACTGACTATACAGTAAAAAGATACACAACTTCTCATTCAGTGTCTTTTGTTTAGTGTTTGTTTTTTGTCTACATTATAAATTATATAATTATTTTAATTTTTTTTTTTTTTTAACTATGAAATATCTCATATGGTATTAGGTAATTAAGCAGCAGCAACAAACAACAATAACAGTCAGTTGTTAATTTAAAGACAGCTGTTCTGGAATAGTTCTTGCAAGAACAGTATTGTGTCAAGTGCATTTGCAAAACCCATCAAGCACCGTGATGAAACTGTGCCTCATGAACCCCTTCACAGGAAAGCAAGACCAACACTTACCTCTGCTGCAGACAGCACCTCAGATATCCGTTATGAAGGATTTACAGATCATGAGTAGCAGATACGTCCCAAGATCAACTGTTCAAAGTAGAGCATTGTGTATTTTGGACGGCTTCAGCATTGTTTTTCATTGTAGAAAGAAATAAAAATAAGGAGAGACCATGGAATTTTTGACTGGCACAAATTAGTGTTCGGGATGGAACGCTGAAATATATTTAAAATAAACCGATAACATCTGACTTTTCAAATCTGTACAAACTCCATATGAGTGAAGTGACATTGAAATGTTTTGCTCTAAGTCCTTGGTGACGTTCTGTCTGTTCTATTAACCTGAATTAAACAAATTAAAGGAGAAAATCCCCTAGCACTAGTTAAAAGCTGGACTGTATCCATGCAAATCACAAAACTGAACATCCTGTACAGAACAGAAGGAATTCAAATACGTGTACCATTACATCCTTAGTATTAAACCGGGGGAAAAAATATATATACTTCTGGTTTGTGTGTGTAAAAAAAATAAATAAATAATGTGCCATGTTGAGCCGAGCACATTACTCAGCATAAGAGAGGTTAGCTTTCAATATCTGATGTGGACATATTGCAGTGTCGGTCAAAACCAAAACCTTTGAACAGGATCGGTCCTCTGTGCATTTTCCATGAGCTTTAAGTCTAACGAGCTGATTCCTGCTTATTCATTCGATGCCATTAAAATGTTGCTGTTATTGATTTTTTTTTTTTACGACTAATATTAAACCGATGATGATGTGTTGTACTCAGTTCAGAGTGGATTCTCCTTTAGTCTGTAAGGCAACATGATGGATACTCACAAACTGCCTCTTCGGGGAAGGCTCAGCTCCTTCTGTAAAAAAAAAAAAAAAAACACAAGCAAGATAATGAGATTAGACAGTATTTGGCGAACACACTGCCAAGATCATTACACTTCTGTTTATTGCCATTTAAATGCTTCTAAACACAACAAAGTCACAAATCATACAGGAGATTGCACATGAATAAAGTCTGGATTACAAAGCGGCCGCTTCGTCTCATTGATCTTGGAGAGGAAGAGCTTATTGACATGCTAACAGTGTTGAGCTAGCAGGTTAAAACGGCGATTAGGGTAAAAAAATAAATAAAATCACAGCCACTAGATGGCAGTGGCGGAGCATAAAGCTCTAAAAACCTCAGCGTAGAGACTTTTGGCAAAATGAGACATTTTGTCATGCTTTGAAGAAGAAGGGGGAAAAAAACACTTTAAACAGAGTGTAAGGACGGAAAAATGAAAGCAAACACTTGTGTAAAGATTAGACATTAACTATAACTATTTTTTTTAAAACAGATCTTAAAACTGAAACACACATAGATGTTTTTTAAGACTTAAAATTACTGCTTAATGATAACAGACTCATCAGACTGATAGGGAAGGGAAAGAGTGCGAACTGAAAAAGGTCGCTCCATCTGTCTCTGCCTGTAGGGAGCGAATCCAGTCCTCTGTAAATATTCATGGGAGGATAAACAGAGCAAGACTTCACACACAAAAACACCACACACACACAAAGAGCTCTATAATTTCTCAATCAAAAGCAGTCTATGCAGCGTGTGCAACTCGACCGCTTTGTTTTTTTTGGGGGGGGGGGGTCAGCGAGTACAGAACGTGTTCATTTGTGCTGGAGGGTCTCTGATGATAAGGGCATTAACTGTCTGGCCGGAGGAGCAGAGGTCAGACGTGTAGAGATGCTTTTGATCAACAGCAAAATCAAATAAATAAATAAACACACCGCTTCGCTGAGTGCTATTATGTCTTCCGTGTCCGTCCTATTATATCAGGTCTAACCTAATTAGTGCACTGCAAACCCAGCATTCTGAGTGGAATGGTCGTAGAACAACAGCTTTGCTTTAGAGCCGATACACGCAGGCGGTGCTTAATGGTGCTTTCATGCCTGGGTCATGGAGGGAAATAAAAAAAAAAGAAGAGTAATTAAATTTGGATTTAATTTTGGAAGCGTGTAGCAGGAGAAATGAGAATGACGAGCGCCAGGTTGGACTGTTTGCTCAGCCGTGTATGTGGGAAGGACGGCGAGCCAGGAGAGAACCTTCCAGTCCACTGGAGCACCAAAACTTTAAAAGTGCACACTTGAGCGAAAAGCACCGTGACTCAGCCCATAAAAGGTTCTGAGAGATTGCTTTTTTTTTTTTTTTTTTTTTTACAGGATGATCTACAGTAACCTCCCTCCATTTTCCTCCCTTAATTCATAACCGCAAACATCTCTACTGTGGAAATATTTAAAAGAGGAAAAAAAAAAAAAACATTGTACCTAATCTGCGTGTACGTTTTGTGAGAAAATCTCCTAGCGTCTAAAAGGTCACATGACCTACTCTGATCAATCCGGTCATGAATTAGCCATCTGACTGAGCAGTTTATTCTCTTAATGAGCTCGGTGCGTTCAGTAACACCAAACACAACTGACGCTGAGAGGGACGAACCAGTACAGAGCTCCGCTTGAACAAAATGCATTTGCTTTTAAAACATCGTCGAGGTTCAGCATGGAGTACGGACGGAATCAGAGCCTCGTGCAAGTCATTACCTCTTAGCGCCTAAACATTAATGACGCTTCATGGCTATGAATCTGTCTGAAGTAGTCGTTGTTTCGGTTTGTAGTGATGTTTCACAACACCGGTTAGAATCATCGAGACACAAGAGATGATTGTTTCGAAGTGGAAACAGTAAATAAACGCATAATTTTCAGTCCGGTCACGATTAAAAAGCAAGCCGTGTCATCAGGTCACAAAAAAGTAAAAGAAAATGAGCATTTCACTTTTTCATACAGTCTTATGCAAAAGTTTGGGCACCCCTTGATAAATAACAGATTTTGCTGATTTTTTTTTTTTTTTGAAAAGATTACACAGTCTCTCTTGAAAATGGAAAAAATTCACAATATTTTCCACAAACATTGATGCATAGTTACTTCTTGTGACATAAACTGAACAAAAATAAAAAATAAAAACATTATTATGGCACTGTGCAAAAGTTTGGGCACCCTAAGAGTTCCAGAGTCTCAGATTCTTTTAAGACATAAAAGACTAAGTATATAGGTAGTCCCTGTCTTACAAACATTTTCCGCAGATACGAACAGACTGCGGTTCTACTTCCGGTTCAATCACAAAGTAGCTCAAAAACAAAAAACGTACAAGGCGTACAAGACTCACTTTGCCGGACATGAGAACAAATCGGACTTGCTCAGATGTGCTCCCGAAACGGAACTTGTTTGTAAGTCGGGGACTACCTGTAGTAGTGTGTTTATTCATTCTTCTCACGGATGGGATGGCAATCTATCATAGGGCACACAGGCGCACACACACCATTACACACAATGGTGATCTCGGAAATTCTATTTAGCCTACACTTCATGTCTTTGGACTGTGGGAGGAAACCAGAGGACGTGGACGAAACCCACCATACACAGGGAAAAACATGCAAACTGAGAATCCGCAGCGCTAACCACTACGCCACACTGAAATGTATGTAAATACAGTACCCAAGTAAAGTGTGTATGTATACTAATAAAAATGAAAAATGTTCTATGGTGTAGAAAATCATGTCTACTCAGAGATGAGATTATTTTTAACAACCCGGTTTTATTATAGTACGTGCTGCAGAAAGTAAATAAATAAACGATTTATTTATTCACGATGGCTAACTTGAGGAACGGATAACCGAGGCAGAATAATTCGATAAGGCGATAAAGGGTGATGTCTGAAGCGCTAGACAGCAGCTGTTGTGCATTGCATTTGTCAGCCACACGCCGTCTGTGACGCACTTCCATCATGACCATGGGCTAAAAGGCAGAGCATTGAAATGAGCTGGACCGACAGTCTGAAGCACTCTCTCACAAAAAGCAATCTCCTTATGGAGCGCATCAATATTCCTCAAGTCGTTCAGCATGACAGCGGGCCAGAGTTCAGGGAAACCTAATCAAAGAGATGGACAGGAAAAAAAAAAACAAAAAAAAAAAAACAGCAGAGCGCGGCACCCGAGACGGTGATTTGTAAGCATCTGGTTGTTTAAGACAGAAAGGTGATCAGGAGATACCGTGCAGGTCTTGTGACTGGAAACGGGCAGTGAATGTATCGAGGTTTAAACTATGAAGTATTTACCAGTACAGGCTTTTCTTTCTCCACCACACTCGGGTCAGTGAGTTTATAAAGCTGACTTTTGGATTCACCCCAAGAGTTTCGCTTTCATCACAAACAGCTGTCTAAGAGCTAAATAAATAAATAAATAAATAAATAACATGAGACAGGCGGGGGATAAGGAAAATAATATATATCTGTGTATTAGTTGGAGTTGTTCTTATAAACTGTAATGAAAATGACATAAGAAGTGATAAGATTCTGGGCAGCAGATTGGTTTAGTTATCAGCACCGTGGCCTCGCAGCTCCATTGGCGAGGGTTCGAGTCCCGCCCGGGTCTGTGCACATGGAGTTTGCATGTTCTCCCTGAGCTTGCTGGGTTTCCTTCCACAGTTCCACAAAGACAAACAGATTAGACTAACTGAAGTTTCCTTAACTCCTGGTACTGTGTGAGCATGTTTTATGTGGTTGTTGTGCCCTGAAATAGATTGGCACCCCACCTATGGTGTACCCCGAACTTGTGACCTGGGATTCGAGGCCTTCAGTGACCCTGTACAGGTTAAGCACTAAAGAGAGAGTGTGATGAATTCAAGGTTCAAGCATGAAAAACTACTGGACAAGGAACTACAGTTAAACCTGCGAGAATAATTCGTTCCGGAAGCGCGTTTGTTTTAGCAAACACTCATATATCAAAGTGAATTTCCCCTATAAGAAATAATGAAAACTCAGACAATTCGTTCCACAACACAAAAATATTCATATAAAAAATAATTAATACAAAATATAAAGTAAAAATAAAACAAATCAACTTGCACTTTACCTTTGAAAGAACTGGTGTTAGAAGAGGGAAGAAGCAGGAGGAAGGGTGGGGCTACTGTCTAAAATGACTTTTACACACACAAATACACACACGCACAATCACTCCTCTAAACAGATTCATCTCCCACACTGCTACAGCCTTTAAACTTCTTTGCGTACTACTCGTACCTCAGTATCACAGTATTGCACATACAGGTTTTTTTTTTTTCAGTTGGAGTTGAATAAATATGAAGTAATAGTCTGTGAAATGTGTAGATGTGCGTTGTGTGTGTAGTGTAAATAGTTCCTAACATTCAGTGAAACTGTTCCTTAGTCACTTTCTCAGTCAAGCTTTTCTTGTTGAATTTAGAAATACTGTGATGCTAACATTACCAACTGTCGTTTGTACATTTACATTTCGGCATTCGACAGACGTGGTGCTATGAAGTTTCCATCATTAAATACATCCTTACACTTACACTGGTCCACTGGGCCAAGACCTCGCTCGTTTATTACGTTAAAATTTATTTAAAAATTTTGCTCGTCTTGCATGTAACCAGAAAGAGTCAATTAAGAAAACCATAATTTAAATTTAAAAATAAAATATGGGCTATTTTCAGTCTCTCCACACACACACCCCCCTACCTTTCTATCTTACAGTATATAAAACATTGCCTAAAATGTTCCATTCAAAGAAATGCCCTATACTGCAACACACACACACACACAAAGATCAGTCTTCCTTTCAACCTTTTTAAAGGCCTCTTAGTTAAAAAAAAAAAAAAAATCTAGACATCAGAACATTTTGACAAAAGCCACAAAAAGGGTTACTCATGGTCAGAAGATGTGACTGTGCTTTACAATACGGTCCACACAACCAGGCGGTGTCTCTGAGGGACGTGATTGACAGCCTCGGCCCTGGGTTCTTTGTCCCCTAGTTGGCCTCGGCGTATCCCAGCAGGAGTCCTGGGTGGTCTGAACACATGCCAACTTGGAAACGGAGTGTTCAGGGTGGCAGCGGTGCCAGGATAGAGAGATAGAGAGAGAGAGAGAGAGAGAGAGAGAGAGAGAGCAGGTCACCCTTTATATTCCTGAACATTCTCTCTCTCTCTCTCTCTCTCACACAGACTCAATAAGAGAAAGGTACAGGCGCACAAGTGTGTGAAAAGAGACCAGAGGTCTGTCCAGCTGGCGGCTTTGACCTCATGACCACTACAATGATGCTGTGAAAAACAATCATCATAATTTCCACAGTGACAAAAGCTTCTACATTTCTAAAACCTTGCAGGAGCATGAGAGATGAGGGAAGGAGGGATGAAAATCTCCTGTCTAATAGCAGCAAATGACATCAATGCACGACTCGAAATTAGCTTAATTAGCTACTGATAGAAGAGACGAGCTGCTCTCCAAACCTAACAGGCTCGGCTCATTTGTGTTGAGTGACGCACGCCGTCTGGAGAAGCGAGAGGTCCGAGCAGCGGGAGCGAGTTGGAGAATAGATCAGAGACCTGCAAATCTCAGACCGCTCCATTACCCATGCTGTAGAAGAAGAGGAGGAAAGGGGGTGGGGGGAATAAAATAAAATACTACGGGAGCAGACTGGCGCCTCAGCACACAGCTCATGACTTATTTCATTATAGCAGGACTAATGAGCCTGTTAGAGAGGATAAAGCGATGAACTGTGTCCTCCCTGAGCAGGACAGGAATGGAGAGAGAGAGACACAGAGAGAGAGAGAGAGAGAGAGAGAGGGGTTACAGGGGTAGTTAGATAATGATGGCTATTCGCAGTGATGTTTGAGAACACTCCAATCTAAACCAAACTGCTTTATCCTTTATATTAAAGGAGACCCATTATGTTAAAATTTACTCTGTGATCATTTGGGCCACAAAGTCAGATGGGTCTCGACACAGTAAAAGACAAAAAAAAAAAAAAGGAAATATGTGAATAACACACCGACACTTTATTCTGCTTTAAATTTGTTTTCTGCTCTTCAGATTCCTGTGTTAATTGTGATGTTAAAAATGTTCCTAAGAGGGTAAAAAAAGTTTTACTTCTTTTCGGCTCAGGGCTTAGCTCCGCCCAGGAGTCACCGCTTTTTTTCCTTTTTTAGAGAAGCTTTTATGGATATTTACAGTAACAATATTCTAACAGCTCTTCCAAATCTGGCACATGTGGGTTAAACATTTCATATCTGACTGGTTTCACTGACTGGATGATTTACAATAATATTAAAGCTCAGGTATGGATACTGAAGCTGTAAGTGTTACTATTTTAAAGCTATCACTTGTTAGACAGACAGAGAGTTTATCATCATTGCACAGGGAACGACTAAATTAATCCTTACAGTGCATAAAAACTGAATAAATGAAGGATGAATAAATATAAAGTAGGGTTGCAACTAATGATCATTTTAATAATCGATTAATCTGTCGATTATTTTTTCAGATTAATCGGATTAAAAAAATAATTAAAAAAATCGAGAAAAGCATTACTTTCCAATCCTTTATTCAAAAACAGAACTAAAATATTTAGAAAGTGCACAAACATGTTTCTCCTTGAGCTGTTATAATAATAATAATAATAATAAAATAAAAATGGACTAACAAAAGAAAACAGAAATGTATACTTTACGTCTGCCAAATATATACAGTGGAACCTTGAATTATGAGCATAATTCGTTCCGGAAGCGGCTCGTATTCCAAAACACTCGAAAACCAAATTTAATTTTTAAGAAAAGACATGAACGGACTCACTGCTGTAAAGTAAAAATAAAACAAATTAAGCTGTACTTTACCTTTGAAAAGAATCGCGACAGAGCAGTGTTTCTGTGTAGAGCAGAGAGAGAGTGTGTTTGTGAAGGTGAAAGTAGGAGGGGTCTGTGCGTGTGTGTGGGGGGGGCACGGTGTCTAATGACGCATACACACACGCGCACACACACATACACACACATACATACACACACACACACACACAGCAGGCAAAGAGCAGCCTAAGCCTTGAGCAGAGAGAGAAAATGGATTTTTAATGTCTCTAATGAGACTTGCTTTTGCTTTACACGCGCGCTGTACACACACGCATACAAACACAAAATAATATGTTTTACACACACAGACGTGGTCACAGTGTTATAGTAAACAGTACACACTCGCACGGATGTTGATTATACCGGAAAGAGACGCGCACTAAGACCCAGCAGCCTCCGCCATGCATCTTTCCTCAATCTCCGCTCGTTTGTGTGTTCACTCCGCTCTGCGCTCAACTAAAGTTTTTTTAATAATCAAATTGTCTCCGTGTCGCGCGACAACGAATCGATTATGAAATTCGTTGCCAACGCTTTTAGTAATCGATTTTTATCGATTCGTTGTTGCAGCCCTAATATAAAGGATTTAGAATATTAACGAGTGACCAGATGTTACCGTTCAGTTGTGATATTAAAGCAGCAAGATAATACATTTTATGTATACAGTGAAACCTCGGATTGTGAGCAACGCGGTTTGCAAGTGTTCTGCAAGACTTTAAAAAAAATAATTTTTTTTTCAATTTTGACTTGGAAAATTAACAAGTCTTGGTTTACGAGTACAGAGTATCAAGCATCACGCATGCACCTCTTGTTTTGACGCCGAGCGTCACGTGATCACAACTGAGCCAACAGTTTTTCTCTCTTGCGCTGTGGAATTGTGGGTACCACAGTACTGCACATTCATTTGTTGAGCAGCTATTTTCTCTTATGTACATTTTTTTTGCAGTTGGACTTAAATAAATATGAAATGTGTGTGTAGTGTTAATAGTTATGAACATTCAGTGACTCTGTTCCTTAGTCACTTTCTTAGACAAGCGTTTTTTCCTGTTGAATTTAGAAACACTGTGATGCTAACATTAGCGACTGTCATTTGTACATTCACATTTCGGCATTCGACAGACGCGCTTATCCAGAGCCACCTACATACAGTAAGTGCTTTGAAGTATCCATCATTAAATACATCTTTACACTTACACTGGTTCACTGAGTTACTAACAAAAAGTACCATCAGTGAAAGTCTGTTTGGGAAGGATCATTTATTATTATTTATATGGGTGGAGGTGGGGAGTTAACTCAGCTGTACGGACATCTAGAGGAAGTTCATTCCGTCTCCTAGGATCCAGGACAGAAAACAGTCTAGATGCATGATGTAGGATGGTGCGAGCGGTTGAGCAGCGCTGGAGGACCGGAGACCTGAGGGAACGTAGTGCTGGTAGCGTGTGATTAAAGCTTTGTCGTAAAGTGGGTGCTGCACCGTTTTTAGCTTTGTAGGTGAGAACCTGTGTTTTGAACTTGATGCGGGCAGCTACAGGAAGTCAGTGGAAGGAGAGAAGAAATAGGGAACTTATGAAGGTTGAAAACAAGCCATGTGGCTGCATTCTGGATCAGTGTGTTGCAGTAGTTACCTCAAAAATTTAAATCGGGAGCTACAACATCTCTGTGAGCTAAAGATGGTTAGTTTAGTAAACGTTAGCAGCTAACCTTGCCTACTTCAAGTCTTTACTGGGTATTAACTTTTCATCGTGTATAAAAACTATTAAAACACTACAGTATTGCTCCAACAAAATCAAAAGAAGAAGCAGTAGCAATATACTCTTACAAAACTTCAGCAAATGGAAAAGCTTTAGATTTTATGAAGAAAAAAAGTGACTTTAAAAAAAAAATTATTAAATGCGTTATTTTTCAAGAATTTACCATTTAAAAGTTCTCAATAGTGAGAATCGATTCAGAATCGAGAGCAGACCCACAAAATTGTAAAACTGTAGAATGGATTACATCGCACAGGTCGAAGAAAAAGTGAAAAGATTAGCCTTTTCACCCTCGCTCCTTTGTGTTTCGTAAATTGAGAAAAACGTTTTCAAATTAAAAGCATGCATTTAAAGTTAATATGTAAAAAAAAAAAAAAGTGTTACATACAGAGTTATACATCGTATCATCCATACACTGGAGGGGGGGAAAAACATACAGTACAACCAAAAGTATTTAGGAGAGGTTTTTTTTAATTTTATATATATATATATATATCTTCTTAGATGTAATTTTAGGTCATTTGGGTAAAAACTTGGGCCACTGTTACATCTCCCACACACACACACACACAAACACACAACAATACCATGTTGTGAAGAGGAAATTACTGAGGAGCTGCAAAGCTTCTTGTTGAGCAAACTTGGTACAATCAGCGTTAAACAGACTGCTGCCTTTTTAATCATCCTACAGGGCAGTGGGGTACAGCATTAAGCCTAATTGCCCAAATGAAAAGAAAAAAACTATTTAAAGGGGGATGCGGAAGCTGGGTGAGGGAGTGTAAAAAAAAAGCCAGAAGTAGTGTTAATAAGAGATTAATATTAATCAGAGAGCTGGTTGCACGGCGGAAATAACTCGGATGATGTCATTCCGAGCATAAGTGTTCAGTTGATCCAGTCGGACTTAATGACTGACGGCGAGAAGAAGGAAAGGAGAGGGGGAAAAAAATTAATGGCTGAAAGCATCTGGAGCTTCTGGTTACAAACCAAGGAAGTCTCGAGCGCGATCACTGGGTCGTGTTTAATCTGTGATAATCAGAGTGTGATACAGAAAGGAGGATGATGACCGAACTTCACCGTGTAATTTTCATGTGTTGTAGAATGGACTTGATCCAGCTGCACGGAAACGGGTACCCGGGTCTTAGACACGCTGCGTCTCGTTTTTATAGATCCGGAAAGGCGCAAAAATAAATAAATAAATAAAATGGGCCAGTGAGGAAGACTCGGCATTATACAAGAGCAAAGAGAAAGGACGGTTGGGAAAGTATTCACGCTCTGCACCTGCTAGTCCGAATGAGCCAAAACATACGCACACACACACACACACACACACACACACACACACACACACACACACACACACACACACACACACACACA
>JAOVVA010118875.1:0-11284 GCA_028565275.1 Leiocassis micropogon | reverse complement strand
TTTACAGAGCAGAAGTAGCAGATATACATCTCAATATCAACTGTTCAGAGGAGATTATTGTGTGTTTTTGGATAAACGCCTTCAGTATTGTTTTACAGAGTAGAAAGAAATAAAAATCAGGAAAAAAAAACATGGAGTTAGAACGGGTAGGAGCTATATTATCTCAGACGAGCTTAAAGTGGACTCTATGTGATTTATTGCAACAAACTGGTCAGACATGTTATATTTACACAAAACTGTCATATTACACCAAAACACTACAGGGTAGAACCTGAAAAACCTGAAATTAGATATAACAGAGTACTTTGCTTGTTGGTGGTTGATTATGTAAGAAATAAAACATTGTACGGTGTGCCATTATAGAAAAACGATCAACATCGAGGTGATGCAGCACATCATAGAGGATGGCTAATTCTACTACACTTTTAGTACAACTTGAACTTGTTTATTTTGCTACAGAAGCATGTTCAAAAAATGTTTTATTCCTCCTCAAATCAAAGCCTTTGCCAGTGATCACACAGCTATATATTAGTAAATAAATAAATAGAAAGTGTTTCCAGGTTTCTAATCAGAGCTCTTTGCACTAATAAAATCCAATTAAAACTGAAAAATTGTGTGACTTTTACCAACCGGGGAGAGCGAAGGCGATCACATGCTTCATCTGAGACGCACAGCTAGGGGTCCGCCTACATTTACATCGTGCTTTGAAGTTTACATCACTGGATAAATACTTACACTGGGTTACTAGGTTACTAACCAAGTGCCATCAGTCAAACACAACTGGGAAGAGTTTTTTTTTTTAGTCCAAGTATTGAAGAAACACTCGGAGTAGAGCGTTATTGACGTGAGAGCGCCCTCACACCCGCCCACCGCGAGCACGAGTTAATCTGCTCTCTAGACTCGAACCGGGGGATGATCGATCGATATAGGGATGGGAAATTCATTGTGATTGATGTACTCCTGCCCATGTCGATTTTTTCAGTGCAGTGTTTTGTGTTTTTTTTTTTCTGTTAATACTCTCCCCACTGTGTCTCTTTATGTAGAGTCCACTTAAAAACGTACTTGTGTGTGTGTGTGTGTGTGTGCGCGCGCGTGATCACATGACACTGCTCCGTCCAGTCTGTGACATTGAAGCAAACATGGAGGAGAATTTTTTTTTTTTTTATTAGGAAAATATATTCCGGCTTTAATAGTAGAGAAAATTTACAATACAAACCTTGACGGTGAACCATCAAAGCAAACAAAATAAATAAATAAGAATTGTTTATTAACCACAATCATGATTATATATCATTTGAACTGGTAGAGAAAATTAATTCTACAATGCAATGGTAAAAAAAAAAAATTATACTATAAGTGCCAACTATAAGTGCTTTGGTTGCGTGTTCATTTTTTCAAGTCAAGTAAGTTTATAATGTCATTCCTGTTTATAGGTTGTACAGTCGACCGCTGAATTTTTGGATGTGGTCAAAACAAAATGCCTATAAATGCTTATTTTTATAGTTTAATCCCTAAATACGCTACCGAAACACTTTAAGTTCATTTCAAACTCAGCTTAATACATTACCCTTCAAAAAAAACAAAAAAACAAGGAAGTCAAGGTAAACCTGTATGCTGTACAGTACTGTACCGCTGTATATCCCGCAGTGTTAAAATCTAAAATACTGATGTTACTCCTGTATGTACTTTAACTCATGCAAGCGTGTTTCTTTGGTATGTGCTGTCGTTTTCTTTGGTATCAGGACCGTACGATAAATACGGTAATAATTCACAGTTTCAAGCCGCGTTGTTTTCGCCTACAGTACTAAAAATGTACACAGTATTATATTTTATTTATAATATTCATGTTACAAAATTAGTACATTATAGTTCTTCATAGTTAAGGATCAAAACGCATAAAAAAATTTGTATTAAAAAGAAACATAAAAAAAGAAAAAAGCTATTAAAAAAAATGTGGAGGATATATGCGGGGGGTTTCCACAAACAATTATTAGTTATAAGGAAAATTCTGAGGCCGTGAACTCTGGGGTCGATTGTACACATTAGAGCAAAAAAACGTAATTTCTCCAGAACTATGGTGCCCCCCCCCCCCCCCACACACACACACACACACACACACACACAAACACACACAGTGTACTCTGGCAGGCTGCCCATGTATATAGACGAGCCACCCAAGTACAGTTTGCGCCAAAATATACAGTACTGAAATGAAAAGACGAACAATATTACCTTGTTGTCATCTGTGACTTTATATTTTCCTAATTAGTGTGCTGATTTACCATGGTATGTGTAATGTAAGTGTTGGAAGTGTGTGTGCACCGCCTCACTGTAGATTCTCAACCCTTCAAGGTTTGGGTTCGATTCCCGTCTCTGTGTGCGTGGAATTTGCATGTTCTTCCCGTGCCTGGTGGGTTTCCGCCGGGTACTTCGGTTTCCTCCCACAGTCCAAAGACATGCAGGTTAGGCTAATCGGTGATCCAAAACTGCCATAGTGTGTGAATGAGTGTCCCCCGTCCAGGGTGTACCCCGCCTCGTGCCACCCCTCCCACTACCCTGTATACATGATAAAGTGATGTAGACGATGAATATTGTATTAAATGTCACATGTATGTGTTGTTAGTTGTATGTAATAGACCACTTCTGTGCTGGCCGGTAACGCCGACTCATTCCGTCGGCCAGGTATATTTCACAACCGCGGGAAACACTGTATAACAGAACTCGAGACTACATAAAGTGCAATAAAAACCGACTTTACATGCTGTGAGTGAGTGTGCTAGCACAACAAACAGAAATGACAATGACACAGATTAATGCATATCACGCCCGTGCCCGTGTACTCTTGTTAAGGCACGACACGCACTACTGAGACGGTTCCACAGTACAAACTGTTCTATACTGCTCTATAGACATTTTGCTGTACATGTAACTCCATTATAACCACAGCATGCGGGATACAGAGAATGATATGCATTTCCTTTGTGCTTTCTCGTTGTCTTCGACTAAAGCTCTATGTGCTTTTCTTGACAACATGCTACCATTTCTCTCAGCACCATTTTTTTTTTTTATTCTCCTCCACAATAAGGAGCGTCTTACCTGGCTGAGGCCTAGGAAGGTGAGCATCGCTAGAACGGGAGCAGCCAAAGCAAAGACCAGCAGGTGTTTTCTGATTCGGTTCCTCTCTAAACCTGCGTGCATCAGAAATGACACGAGGCCAAAAGCAGCAGGAGCCTGTTGAGTTAAGAGATAAAATGCTGTAAACAACAAAATCACAAATGATACTCGCATTCATGATACATCGCATTTACTCAACCTGTAGAGGAAGAACAAAATAAGCCTGTATTTCCTTTTTTGATGTGAACATAAATGAAAAAGCATGCACAAAGCAACTGCGATGAATTTTGCACAAAAGGACAGAAAGTTAAAAAAAAAATCTTTACAAAACATTAAGTCCCCAACATACGAACAAGTTCCGTTCCGAGAGCTCGTTCGTAAGTCAAATTTGTTCGCAAGTCCAAGGAACATTGTCTAGGTACTAGGATACTAACGAAATTAGTCTTACACTAATACAGTGTATACCTATACAGTGTAAAACTAACATGCTACATGATCATCTTCAATCATTTCGTTGGTTGAGCGATTCATGTTAAAAGAATGAGCGACGTCTGCCATCTTTTCACCTCGCTCTATTCTCTCAATTATTTTTCACTTTCGTCTCCATCGTTATTGTTTGGTGCTTCTTAGCAGTACCGGCTTCATCGCAGCTGCTTTCACGCGTGCTTTAGGAGATCCTGGTATACCACGCGGCACGTCACAATGTATTCCAAATGTGTAATCTTGTTTGCATCTTCAAAAATTCGTAACTCGAAATGTTCGTATGTAGGGTACAAGGAAGATCATCAGTAAAAAAAAAGCTAACAGCTAGAAGGATGAATGACTGACCAAAAAGTTTGTACTCTGTTATAACTTCCTGGATTCCCTGAGTAACATGGTTTACAAAAATGTTAATGTATATTTAATCACTGAAACCTGTCTTAACAACAAAAAAAAAAGGTTTTACTTTTAATTTAGTTTCAGGTGTGTTTTTTATTTTATTTATTAGAATATTTATTATTTCATATTACAGATGTCCTGTGAAAAAAAACATGTTTACCTTATGAAGCATGATGGCCACGAACACGATGAGTTGGACACTCGTCTGAGACGTCGAGGCTGCAGCTCCTAGTGCGACTCCGTCAGCTGGAGAGACAAACACATCGCGTATGATCGGGTGAAGCATGAAGGACTATGCTATTACACAATCCCATATAATAAAACTTTACGAAGTATAGGTCTTGACCCTCTTCATTCACCTGCAGCATGGACGACCAACCCAAGCGTAGTGGTGATTTTAGAGCTGGCTGCCCTCGCCGCCTCTGGGTCTGTACCAAAAAAAAAAAAAAAAAAAAGTATAACAACATTAATAAATTAATAATACAAAATCAAAATTTGAAATTCGGAAAATATACAATTTTGCGGGTCTGTGTTTGGCGCACTGACCGTCTCCACTGTGCATGTGCGAGCTGCCAATCTGATCCACCAGTAACATGAAGACAAATCCCAGCACCAAAGAGACGCCGATATAGGCATGGAGCTCCTCGTGACTGTGTTCATGTTCGTGACTTGGTCCTACCACGGATTCAGCGGCTTTCTGCTCTGGCGCAGACACCTCGCCCTGACTGTGAGCATGGTGCCCGGCTGCAACATAAAATAAAACAAAATAAATAAAACAAGTAATAAAAGAAAGAAAACTTGTTGTGAACCATGGGTAGTCTGTAAAACTTGTTTCATACAGAGCGATAATCTTTTTTTCTGGTCGGTAATCTGTTCCAAACTCCAGTCCAATAGGAAGCGGTAATGCACCATTCGCCCATAAAGTGACGATGACAAAATGATGATCTTGCAAAGTGCTGTGTGCTCTTGGGGGGCAAATACTTAATAGCAAATACTCTGCTATTTAAGAAATTCCCCCATTTTTGATAATCAACGTTTACTTCATTTATTACTTTGTTAACACCATGCCAGCTTCTATGGCTATATTCATGGCGAGAGTCAGTTTTGTTATTTGATATTCAAACTAGAAAAAGAATTATCTTGAACATCTTATCTAAAGAAATTAAAACTAAATTTGGATTTACTTGTTTAAAAATGTTTTTTTTTAAAAAGTGTCAACAGGAGTAAAAGAATTACAATCAAACTAAATATCTCTGATGGACAGAAGGGTTTTACATGATGAACACCGTGGTGAACTTTCTCTTGATAGTAAAAATGTTTGTGTAGCTTTTGAGTGTCCCATCCTGCATCTTGAATAAATGACTTATACTTAAAGAAAATATACGTTTTGTTCTAACATCCGGATTTATTTTATGTAGTTTGTTATTAAGACATTGATCCTATTCTGATTGGAATACATTGATTGAAATATATTTAAAATTGGTTTAAAATCTGTGAAAGGTATCGAGCGTTTGATTGTTTTTTTGTTTTTGGTTTAGTTTTATTAAGATAATGCTTCTTTGACGATTTTGTCCGCTTACTCCATTTAAAAGTTTTCCAACATAATCACAAACGCATGAATGGATTATGAATCCAAAACTGACCAACAAAATATTGATTAAATTGCACAGCTCTATACAGCAACTTCCCGACTTCCAAACATCCGAGTTACGAATTTCCGCATATACGACTGGCTCACATGTATTGTAGTAAAGATGTCAGTAAGCTGACACTGCTGCATCACCAGGATTTCCTTCGGCACAGAGGATAATGCGGAATCAAAACACCAAACCTGCATTTGTTTTTTTTTTATGCTTTACCTTGTATAGTTCTGTCAAAGGTGTAAAAGACTCACTTTGTATTCAAAGCAAAGGAATGGGTTGCTTTTAAAAAAAAAGACATGATAAATATGATTCGATATTGATTATATCACCTTTAGCCCTTTAACATGTCAGTTAACATATCGTAGCACTAACATCCAGTATCAGATCTGTCAGTCACCAGCATTTATCCACCACCTTGGGTTACAGTAGGGCTCGGTGGTACCTCGACTTTATCATTATATTGATATCATTTAAAGAGAAATATATGAGACAACACCGTTTGTAGAGAATCAGTTTGATGATGTGTTACATGACCTTTTCTTCCGCGACGCCGGTGTTTATCTGGTGTAGCCTTGTTAAATTCCGCTACAGTGTTACTACAAACCGACAGGGTTGCATTTAAAAGTCAAAAAGTCGCAATAAAGGCACGAAGTGTAAAATGTTCTCCAGCATTACATTATCGGCACCATAAACAGCAGGACAAACAATGTTTGAAACATTTTGTGCTGCTGCTGCAAGCCCGGCCGCAGAGCCTTCGCAACCCTAAAAGTCTTTTCTGCCCTAGAGGAAAGTGTGTTTCATGGTTCATTCACTCGGAGGAGCCCGGGAGTGGTCATACAGAGAAAGAAATGCACACACACACACACACAGATAATACATCTTACCACCTCGAGTGCTCAAAATGCTACAATACATTCCTCGAATTTTGGGTGAAGTCGTTTGAACGGGATGCCGAGACCTTGTTAATGTCTGTGTTAAGATGCTTTAACTGATATCAGTGCCATGACTAGCAGGGGTGGACCATGTGACCTCATACTGCATTCTTAGCCTAAATAAAACTTAAATGGTGAAATGACTGTGCTTGATGTCATGAAAAAATAACAAACAAACAATAAGTCACTTAGTTGTACTTGAAGCCACGTGCAAAAGTCTTAGGTTTAGTTTCAAAATTCGTATGGAATTTACCAAAGCAGGAAATGCGACTGTGAGCACTTCCTGTTTTAATAGGGAGTACCTTCACCATTATATGTTAATGGGGCAAATTTGGGCACCTCTTGCGCCCCAGGGGTACATTTTATAACCTCTTGCGGGGCTATGTTCTGACATCTTGATCTGCGATAGAATCCGTCAAAGTTGGTCTCTGTTAAGTTTATGGGATTTTTTTCTTGGGGTGGTAAATTTACCCCCCACCCCTTAGAAAACTTATAGCACCCCATTCCCGAATAAGACCCACGATCTGACACCGCCAAATCGTTTGTTGTACAAACGCCAAAGTTTGTACAAAAGAAGAATAAAAAAAAAAGAAAAATAAACCTGCAAGATTATACAAGTGATGCTTTGCTTCGCAAGCACCACTAATTAAAGAAAGGGGAACAAATGTTTTACTGTGAAAGGCTGCAAAGTGCCTAAAGATACAATTTTAAAACTGGTTGTTTATGTAACATCCTCAGCAGCGACCTCATTTCCCCCCCTCATCTGCTCCAAGGACTCAGTTTTCAGCATCAGCAGTTACTAATCACCGGCCTGATCATCTGTCATCGTTAAGTTAGATGATTATTTTTATGCTTGAATGATTCATAGGTCACTGTGTGGCTTCAAAAAAAAAAGTTCTTCAGGAAGCCTCTCAAGTCTCTCAAGACTACATAAAAAAAATTCAACTCAGTCTGGCTCTTTGAAAGCAAAGTATGAAGAAAGGAGGGCTGTCTCAATACTTCTGCACAGTACTGTGTACATACACACACATTTTGCACGCTCGGTGTAGTATAAAGTGCCAGTACACATTTATTTCTCTCTATTGCAGCTCCAGAGGCTCTGCGGTCTACCTCAGTTGAAAACTTATCTACTTTGTCAGACCAAGTGGGCCTTGTAGTGTTGATGCGTTTTACTGCTTTATTTAACTGCGTTTATTTTAAATCAATCTGCTTTTGTTGTTGAGAGCAACTCAGGGAGCAATCTCAGACATAGGCCTAGTTTTTATTTAATAAAGGCTGTTTATTGTCCCTATCACTTTATTTCCATGTGTTGCATCATGTTTCAAACAGAGAATAAAACCCCGCTGCCTGTACATTTACTTCATTTATTTCATGCTTTAGACGCCTCATGTGGCATATAAACACTTATCCAACTTGGATTAATATTGAAATATTAAAAATTATATATAATGTATATATTTATATCGTGTATCAACATTGAACCTCAAAATAATCATGTATAAATTTTGGTTCCTTTCGCCTAAGTTAACAGAGCAAGTACCTTGTTTTATTTTAAATCTTTTGGCATTGCTTTTTGTGTTTTCTCTGCAAACATTAAGTAGTCAGAGGAGTTTCAAAAGCTGTGATATGGGAAGTGAATTAATGCATTTCTTGCCTGAACGAAGGAACTCCGTCTGACTGGTTCTGTAATTACACAGGCTTACAAACTTCAAAGTCGTAATAAAGGTTTTGTTCTTTTGTTTGTGCACATGAGAAAGAGAGAAAGAAAGAAAAAGACTCACCCTCCAGCACCTCCTCATACAGCGCATGGACTCCCTCAGGAATAATGACAGCCAAAGCAGTACCGCATAACAGACCTGCTCCCAACACTGTCACCAGCTTCAGCTTTTCCTAAACAACAGAGAGGAAAAAATAAATAAATAAAATTTAAATACTGAACAAACCTTAGCACACACTTAAACCACTCTTCTAAAACCTTTATTCGTCCCACAGTAGGGGAAATTTCTATGTTACAGCAGCAAAGAAAAAAAGGGAAAAATGTGCAAATATAAAGTAGGGACCATAGGGTGTATAAATATAAAAAAAAAAGAAAAAACAAAACACGTTACACTTTCAAACAAATTCCACTAGGAAATACTGCACAGTTTAAAACGGTGTTATTGCAAATTTAGGTTATTGTAAAAAAAACAGTAATATCAGTGTGCATTATGGGGACGGGTTCACTGGGGCAGCTCTGACTGTACAGTCTAATAGCAGCAGAGAGAAAAGACCTTTGGTATTGTTGACGAATGTGTATTTTGTACAATACGCGTGAGCTAGTTCTGTGATTTGTTCGCATCTACGAATGTTCGTAGAACCGCGGTCCGTTCGTATCTGCAGAAATTCGTAAGTCGGTGACTACACAAGTTGAGCCTATATACTATATCTTCTATTTCTTAAGAAATAAACACAAAAGAGAAAATTATATAAACTATCGTTATGGTCTTACACTGTTGCGAGCATAAAAAAACCTAGTACACCTAAAGGTTATTTTGACATCATCTCCTGTTGATGCTGACCCCCTTAGAAACGCAGAGCACATTATAGTAAAGGTGACGAGAAGGGACTGTGGAAAAAGTGCATGACTGTGTTACTGTGTAAGAGTCAACCAAGATCAAAGTCATTATACCGCAGGAAATCCAACGTACTGCAGTGTTTAGAAACAGTATGGATACTTGGACTGTACGCTTGTTGTTAAAATGTCAATCAGGATTTTTCTCGATGGGAACCGAGATGAACATTCTCACTTTTTTCAACCAAAACATTTATTGCACCCAAGCGTTTGTCGCCGAAGGTTTTACTGCCCGATCTTAACCGTCTGCATGCCAGTAAAGAAAGCAATGCATGACATGACGGACCAGTTTACAGCTGAAAACAAACCTAATGCACATTCCTGGGTTTTACATGAAAATAGAAAGCAGAGAGTGTGACAGAGTTCCCAGAAGAACTCCGACATATTCTCCAGCACACTCAGTAAAACCTAACAGCTGTTTTTACTTATAAAGCTGCGACTTACTATGGCGACACTACTGATTATTTTCAAGCAAAGGGTCACATTTGAATATTGACTGTGTTTACTTTATTTCTCTTTAGTGCTTTCAGTTCCTGAAAACTGGTCTGTAATGGAATATGTTTTTTTTTTAACAGGCATGTAAATATTATTCTGTAATATTATTTTAAAGGTATATTTGGAAATAGTGAATAGTTTGGTACATTATAATGCAGAGACGATAAACACATGTACTAAAGACAAATACAGTCTAAGACCTTAGACCTGTACAGAAATATACTTTTTTGTATATCTATCTATCTATATTAGCCAAAAAAAATTATACACACTAGTATAAAAAACTTGTATACATATTTTAATACTAAATTTATTGCTATACGTTATATATTGATATACATGATAACATTTTATATTATATTCATATAATAATAATAATATCATACTATTTTTCTTTTGCTAAAGTGTGTATATATATTTTTTGGCTGACTCTTGGCTGACTGTTAAACATTTTGGCTGATTTCAGAGCTTGTTAATCTGCTTCCACTTTTTTTTTTGCATAAAAGACTATTGTGTTAGAAACACTCCGCTATTTGAATCCCTTTACACAATTTCTTAAAGGAAACACATTAGTACTTAGTACTAGTTGCTTTTATGTATTGTATACAATATATTCTAATATTTCAAATGGTTTGTGCTGACCAGGACTCCCTGACAGGAGAGATCATATATCATAATGGGACTTTCTTGGCTGAATAAAGAATAAACAAATGAAATACATATAGGGACGAGTCCGTGGTGTAATATTCACATTAAGTCTTGTAATCAGCAGTTACCTTGAGCCCTGAGCATTATGTTTTGCTGTTTTATACCCACACAGCAATAATGATGTCATGGTTCGCATCTTCTTTCATCCCTTTCCATTTTTTTTTCTTCCCACTTGGTGCTCGTCAAGTGGAAAATTTTACTGAAGAAATTTCTTTCTGTAAAAACATCACCATCAAAGTAAGTGTGTCTTAACTGTTCACACAGCACAGCGTCCTGTGTGGTAAAGCCAAATTATTTAAGTTGTTTAGAATCTGGAATTAAATAAATGAATAAAATTTGAATATTTATATTCTATAATACATATATTATATTTATATATGTTACTTACAGAATCACAATACGAATCGAATCGGGACTCAGGTATCGTGATGATATCAAATCAAAACTCTGTACTGTTTTTAACTTTACCTTTAACTAGTAGGTAGTTTCTAATAATAATAAAATCAAACAATATCCTAATATTTTACCTTTTTTTGTTGTTGTTTGATTCCGATTGTCTCTTTTAACTAGTATTCATTCAAACTATTCTTCACTGGATTGCACAGTCAAGTGACTGTGACACATCAATGAGACCATCTTTATTTTAAGTCACAAAAGATGCATTTATATGCACCATAACATTCCAACAACAATAGGATTAATAACCCAATCGTAAACACCTCAGTCGGAATGGTCTGACCCGATAAACTTTTAGATCATAGGTCAATATTAGCTAGTAATGGGCGATATAAACGTTATGCAATATAAACGATACAAAATTGGCCTCGATAGAGATTCTAATTCTATTGCACTATCGCGATAATGCATGTTTGATGACGCAATCTACCCGCGAAATTTAGAGC
>JAOVVA010118755.1:0-11291 GCA_028565275.1 Leiocassis micropogon | reverse complement strand
GGTTAACACACAAACTACAATTTGGGCTGCAGGCTGGCGTTAGACAGAGACAAACGAACGCCAGTGTAGAAGTCAATTGAGCGGAAATACAAAACGCAACATTAACATCTAGGACGTTCAGAGCGCGTTCGTTTATCCAAAAATAATTAATATTATTTTAAATAATGAATTCTAGAAATTAAAAAGTTGATTTACAGCAGGTTTGTCAGTAAGAATAACCAGTACTGTGTGTGTGTCCTAGGCAAGGTGAGCGTCCACGTGACGGCGGAGGCCGTGCAGGCGTCGTGTGAGGAGTGTCCAGTTAGCGCACCACTGGAAGGATACATCGACTCGATTACTAAAACACTGCTAGTGCAGGTGATCAGAGTCTTACTTCTTTTCTTCTTCTTTTATTTCACAGGACACATTATTGCTAGATTTTATTATTTTGCCATGTTGGGATTAAATTTAATTTAGTGTAACTGAAGAAGCCAGTCAAACTGACTAATAACAATATTTGCTAAACAAATGATAATAAACCTTGATAATGACGAGTCCAGAGATATCCACAACCACAACAAAATAAAAACTATTTTTTTTTATTCTTCTTCCATTTATAGGCTGAAGGAACCTCACAGAGTGAAGTGCACAACATGCTGCTCTGCCCACCAGGTCAGACACACACACACATCTCTCTTTCATCTTGTTCATACACACCTTAAACATTACAGTAAATATTTTTGTGTGTGTGCAAAAAGCCTGTTGTAATCTTGACTCTTGATCAATCAGTTCTTTTTGCTTTTGGACCGGAACTGAATTTTATAGGAAACTGGAACCAGTTTGTGGCTTTTGCCAAAGCAGGGATAATTTTAGTCCTGGAGTCTCAGTTTGTCATTTCATCACTTAAAACTGATCCAGGTGAAATTAGGGGCCCCGGTTGTGGTCCTGTACAGGTCGTACAACGTTCCTTTGACTCTCTCTCTCTGTTGTATGGTGTAGTTGAGAAGACGGTCTCACTCACCCTGCCGAGTATGTTCGTGAACGGGTCGGCCGTAGCCTCCGTCTCTGTGATGGGTGAGGAATAGAACTCTTCTCATTTCTTATCACTTGGGATAATTTTGAATATAAATGCAATATTTTAGTAGGTGAAAGATTCTATTTTTGTTTGTTGATGTTTTTAATTAAATTGTGTACTAGTTCTCATCAGTCACTAATTTTCCCCATCAAGGTGCAGGAACCTTTTTATTTATTTATTTTACAGTGTTCACCATCACCTTTGAAACTGAAGTCTTAAATAAAAAAGTATACCAACTTCTTTAAGCCTGCGTGGCATGCACACTATTTTATCATCCTATGTTTGTCTGCCAAAAGCACAGACTGAACGTTTTTTGAAACGCCCACTAATCCCGTTCCAGTCAAAACTAAAGATAAATGAAGGCTGTCCTAATGCTGTCTCTCTGCAGGGGATCTGATGGGCAAAGCCCTACACAACCTGGTGAGTCTCCTGGCCAAACCGCATGGACGTGGAGATCAAAACATGGTGCTCTTCACCCCTAACATCTTCATCCTGGAGTACCTGCAGAGCACCAACCAGCTCATGCCTGAGATCAGGACCACGGCCGAGGCGTATCTCATGAGCGGTGAGGAATCCGCATTTAACATTTCTCTACACTCCAGGATCGGAGCAAGTACACAAAATAAAAGGGGGGGGGGGATAATATGGTGGACTTCGGACTTGTCTAAGGGTAATATAGTTTAGGATTAAAATGATACATTTTTAGATACTGTATAAATTATTGTTTTTGACTTTTTTTTTTAAATTGTGATAAAATAAGTTGAAAATAATAAAGTTCCACCATTGTTTTTTTTGTCCTATCACAGCTTATCAGAGAGAGCTGACCTACAAACACTCTGACGGATCCTACAGTCCTTTGGGGATGAGCGATGTTTCCGGAAACACATGGTAAGTTTCGCCTGTGTGTATATCACTTTCGGGATACTAGCAAATAAAGCAGTGTTTTTCATCCTAATAATTAATCTGTGCAGCCTACGTTTAGGTTTACCTCCGTCAAACAGTCAGGTTTTTCTTCCCTGATGACACATTCCAGATGCTTCTTTTGAAAAAAATTATATCCACTTAATCCCATTTTTCCGGCTGTTCAATTCACACGAGCTCATCACCGACGATGTTGGATTTAGTTTTTGCTACAAACACCACACTGGCAGTCGGTTCTTTGGAGATGAGCTATGATCAGGTGCACTGTGTAATGATAATCAAAGTGAGAGAATCTTAACCTGATTGGGAACAAGAGCAGTGGCTCCTCGAGCAGCAATGAAGCTGTCAGAACTGCTGCTCTGAAATATTAATCGACCTAATCAGAACTCAGGATAACGCAATATTTATTTTAAGGTTGATGTAGGATAATTACCTCTAATTATCTCTGTGGAGATTAGCAAGAGCATCAGTTTCCTAGGTGTCCATCTGGAGAAGAATCTCAGTTGGTCCCTCAACACCAGTTCCTTAAACAAGAAAGCCTGACCGTGTCTCTGCTTCCTGAGAAGGCTGAGGAAGGTCCAGCTTCCACCATTGATTCTCATGTTTTTCCGTCGAGAGCATCCTGAGCAGATGCACCACTGTGTGGTTTGGGAATTGTGCCATTTCTGACCACAAGACACTACAGGGGATAGTGAGGACAGCCGGGAACATCATCTGGGTCTCTCTTCCCTTTATGACTGACATCTTCACCACACGCTGCATCCGCAAAGCCACCAGCATTGTGATTGATCATTCACACACCTCACACTCACTCTTCACCCTCTATCCATCTGGAAAAAGTCCATCTAGCAATTTTACATACCAACTTTAACCAAATGTGCACAAAAGCGCTTTATGTTGTCTTTTTGTGTAGTTTTTACATATGTACTGTATGTTTTAATTAATAGTGATAAGTTGTTGTCTTAGCTAGCTTTTAATTCGTTTCACTGTGTACTGAACTGTATACGGTTAAAATAACAATAAAAGCCGAATTGACCTGATTGGACTCAACAGATATTTGCTCAACAGTTAAATAATTAAATAATTTGTACACATCTTAATAAATTAGTGATTATAACATTATTAATTATAAATGATGGGGGGGTTAATTGGTATGAACGTTCATTTGCACCTCAATTAATACACAATTTATTTACACCCAATAATCTGAGATCAGCTCATTAGCAGCATGTTTTGTTTAGTTTGTTTTTCAGTGATGAAGGAAGGAAACATTCCTCAACAAAACGTAAACATCAACAAAGTTGTTAATTGTTCTATTAAGAACACAAATAGAGTCCTGCAATGTATTATTATTTTTTTTTTTTTTATTGTCCCGTTATAGATTGATTCTGACGCCTTATTTGGAACGTGTGTGTGTGTGTGTGTGTGTGTGTGTGTGTGTGTGTGTGTGTGTGTATATATTCAGGCTGACAGCGTTTGTGATGAAGTCTTTTGGAAAAGCAAAACGATACATCTTTATAGACGAGGTGTATGTGGATGAGGCGAAGGCCTGGCTCGATCATCATCAGCAGGATAATGGATGCTTTGCCTCAGTGGGACAACTCATCCACTTCAACATGGAGGTCAGAGACCAGTCTGAAAACCAGTCTCCTGTGCGGTTAGGGAAGAACGAATAAAATAACAGTTTGATTCTCTTCATCAGGGAGGAGTGGATTACGAGGTCACCCTGTCGGCGTACGTCACGGCTGCCATGCTGGAGCTCAATTACACAATTACGGTGAGTAAAACTCATGAAATTTCCTTACACAGTATACTGAAGGTCACTGTATATTGCATCATTAGAGCTGTTAAAATTATGAAGAAACCATTTTGTCTGCCCCTTAGTTAGGGATCACAGTGTATATATACTGTAGTACGTTCATTAATCGACTGTTTGTACAACAGGATCCTGTAGTGAGCAAGAGTCTTACGTGCCTGAAGAACGCGTACCCTCAGGTGAAATCCACCTACACCAAGACTCTCCTCTTCTACACCTTCACCCTCGCTGGAGATCAGGGGATGAGGACCACACTCATTACAGACCTGGACTCAAAGTCCAAAGTCTCAGGTTTGATGCGCCTGCTTTTAGTCATGCAAAGAAAACTATCATGACGTTCTCCGATAGTTCAAAGCTCAGGCTGTAGTACAAATCACTGGCAGGTTTGAGTAGCTGAGAGTTCAGAGTGTTGGCTGCATGAAGTGTCTGCTAAATCCTGATTTAAAAATATCATTTAAAAACTACTTTTATTTAATTTTACGTCGGTATTTGTTGGAGGAAGGGTTTTTCTGATTTATTTATTGGTGTTGGCTGGTATCTGTTTGCCATAAAATGGACAAAACCGTTGGCCCACACTGGTGCTGGTTTTGCTTCACATTTGCTGTTGAAAATTTCAGTCTGTTATTGTTTGAGTGATTCCTTCATGGATGGTTTTGCTGGTTTTATTGAAGAACGTCGGTGTCTAAATGGACAACATTGCGCTGTGCTAATACCTGAAAAGTTTGGAGAATGTTGTTTTGAATGTTTATTTTCATCTGATTTGAGCATTTTGTGGAACCTTGACATCGCCTAGGTGAGTGTGTGTGATTGATGGTGTATAATGTGTTGGTGCTTGGTGAAGAAATATGAGTCAGTGATTTTGAGACCATGTCTAATATCTCCCTCAGGCGGTGGGAGGCACTGGAGCAGAACGAATGATGGGTCGGCGCCGGACTCTTTGGAGGTGGAGATGACATCATATGTGCTTCTGGCTCTGATGTCAGGACCTGAGCTGCCAGGGTTTGATCTGAGCTACAGCGCCAGCATCGTCTCCTGGCTCTCCCAGCAGCAGAACGCCTTCGGGGGCTTCAAATCTAAACAGGTACTTGTCTTTAACATTATCAGCACTCGCTGTAAAGGAGCTCTCATCTATCCAAACTTTAACATTACAGTTGTTCATGTCTGTGCCAAGGTTCACAACCACTTAAAGCATTCGGAATTGTTTTATATCCTTTTGACCTGATTTATGATAGAAATCCATAAATATTTCATTGGACTTGATGGATTGTATTTTGTCTTGACAGAACCGTGTAAATTAGGAGCCCTGGGCCTCGGTTTGTGCCTTGGTTATTTATTTGACGACCTCAGCAGCAACCTCATTTCCCTTTTCGTCTGTTCCAAACACTGTACATACATTATTATACATAATAATGGTTACATTTTAACATGGTAACATCCCTTCAGAAGCAGTTATTGGATATATAGTGGATAATATGTATATGAAACATACTAAGATACATATTTTTTTTTTAAACGACACACATCTGTATTATTATATAACTAACAATAACTAAAAAAAACAAAAAAACAATAGTGATTAGAATTTAATCTGACAATTCCAAAATGTTTTTAACCTTTAATACCCAGATTTATTAAAAATACAAGTTTTACATAGTGTAAGTGTTGTGCAGTTCATGTTTGAATCATTTGTATCATGTGACATTAACAAAATGTAGTTTCTGTTTAGACAGAAGCAGATTTTTGTTTAGCCATGTTGGACTGGGAGGAGCACTTGATAAATCTTAACAGTGCACATGAAAAAGTTCAATCTGTTCTCTTTCTCTTCTTGTCCATCATCTAGGACACCGTGGTGGCTCTCCAGGCTCTGGCGAAATACAGCGTCGCCACCTACAGTCCACAAGGAGCCGTAACCGTCACTGTAACGTCACCATCAGGGCTGAAGAACACGTTTAACGTCACTCAGAGTAACAGGCTGCTGTATCAGGAGACTCGGCTGCAGGAGGCTTCGGGCGATTACAGCGTCAGTGCAGAAGGGAAAGGCTGTGTGTACGTGCAGGTCAGTGTATCACCGCTTCACACTTCACTCACTTCACTTTCTTTGTAAATTAAGCAGGTTCTCAGAGAGGCCGTCTTGTTTTTTTTGTTTGTTTTTCCTTTCAGTTCAATTTGCAGTACTCCGTACCTCCTTCTATTCCTCATGCACAGTCGCCATTTTTCATCTTGGCCGTCGCGTCTGGAAACTGCAGCGTCCCAAATCCGTCTCTGGAAGTGGTCGTTGCTGTCGTGTGAGTTCTAGTGCAAATGCATAATCAAAAGCACCAGAATCAAGAATGATCTTTATTAATATATGCAATTATTGTATGATTATATTAATTGTATATTTATTGATTAATATGTTTAATTATCTGTTTGATTATTAGTTACTAAGTTACTAAGTCAAAGCCAGAATGTAATTACATGCAGACGTTTACATGTTTTTACACAAAATATAGTATATAGTCCAGCCTGAAATTATTTACACCTCTAGCAAATCCTGACTTATGGTTACTTTTTGTTCAACCAGCAAGTTATTTCTTGATTATAAATGACATAGCACACAGAAGGGTATGAATAATTTCAAACGTGCCTCTTTTTGTTCAAATGTAAATAAAAAAAAAAAGCTGAGAAATATTTCTTTTCCACAATGATGCCACTTGTACATCGTCTTATCTTTTGGGAGACGCCTGTGTAATTTCTGTTAAAAAAAAAAACTTGCTGGTCGAATAAAAGTAACTTTAAGTCAGAATTTGCCAGGGGTGCGAATAATTTCCGGCTTGACTGTATATACAAGATATGCTTGGGTTTATTTCTGTATTATCTTACATAAATAAGCCTCATGTGTGGATAATGTTGGAATAGTTTTCTCTAAAATTTTAGAATTTATAAAAGCTGACATGATTGTATATGAAGTGTGTTAGTCAGTTTGTTTAGAACACGAGTGATTAATAATCTTTGCATTCCAGGTATAACGGCAAGCATTCGGAGACCAGCATGGTGGTCATCGACATCAAGCCTCTTTCTGGATTCGTCGTGAACGAGACGTCTGTGCATCACGTGAACAGCAACACAAATGTGATGTTGTTTAAGTGTAACACACAAACACTGATCGAAATGTTTACATACAAGAACATTAGCGCTCGTCATATTGAAGGCTCAAATTTTGCTGTCAATCTTTTTATTCTAGACGACTGAGGGAGCTGTGAAACGTGTGGATCGAATAGATGGCCGTGCAGTCATCTACCTAAATAGAGTAAGAACACACACACCAACCTGGCTAACTTGTTCAGTTTTAATAATCATTACAAATCATATTCAGTGTAACTCTCTCAGGGACAAAAAAAAAGCTACCTATTAGGTTCTAGTTTGGATTTATTACTGATAAGGAGACACATCTGTTCTCTGGGTTCTAAACAAACCGTAAGGGTTCTACACAGGACTGTTATGTTCCCTCAGATGGATAAGGTCAGAGGTGAATGCAAGAACGACAAGAAAGAAAGAGAACAGGCCGGATGCGGAGATCAGATATTTGGTTGAAAGTTGTACAAGACTGGTGTGGAGAGATAATACTTACAACATGAGACCTATTTTTTTGTTCCGAATAGATATCAAATATGAAATAGAATTACACTATGCTGAACTTTAAGTAGCTAAACTGACTGCTATAAACATCAAATGAAAACCTACTAAGTAGGGATGAAACGATTCCTCGATTAACTTGAGTAATTTGATTACAAAAAATGATGGAGGCAAAATCTTCTGCTTCTTTTAATTAATTTTAAAAGCTTGCGTTATGTTTTTGCGCAATTATTTGTTTGGCATGACACAGCGCGCTTCCGGATGCAGACAAAGAAGAAGCGCTTACGTCACCCACAAAGCGGAAGGAGACGCAAACAGTTAGCTGTTTATTGATTTGAGGGAGCGTTCTGTTGCGGCTGCGAAATGGAACGGAGCGATAAAATTATCAGCAAGTCAAGAGAAGAAGAAAGCAGGAAGAGAAAACGACAGAAACTGTCAGTAAAGGCTTATGTTGTGCCTGAGCTGTAGATTTAGGAACTTTTAGTCTTGAAAGTTAGGTTGCACAACTTGGTGTTTTTGTATAATTATTTATTTTAATGTGAGCCTTAGTTTTTTTGATACCTAAAGTCATTTGAAATATCTTTTTTTTTGTTTTTGCGTCTGAGAAAAGGCTTTAAAATAAGAATGCATGGCACTGACTAGGTCAACTTTAAGCTATTCCTTGTATTGTGAATAATGACGATGTTTATTTTTGATAAAATGCTGTATGCACTTAAAAAATTTTCTAAAAAGAAAACCAATTAATCTTTGTTTCTCTTATATATTTTACATTGCTGTTTAATTAACCAAAAGTACATTTTATCCGATTAATCGATTAAATTTTTGGTAGAGTACTCGATTACTAAAATATTCGATAGCTACAGCCCTACTACTAAGACATTACAAGCCAAATTGTTTAATTCAGTTTTTTTTTTTTTGGTCAGATCCGATGTCCATGTGATGACGTTCACAATTACAAGTAAATTTTATCGGACTCTAATGTGGACGCCTTTTTTTTTTTTCATTCTTGCGCAACCGACCGTTCATATCGGATATACAGTACCATGCAGAAGTCTTAAGCACCATGTTCTAGTCTCCAGGCTGGTAATGTGAATGTAATCGCTTTAGCCTACTACTGTGTGTAGAAATGTTAACTGTTAGTTAACTGCTCCATCCTCCTGCAGTGGTAATTTGGCAAACAGAATAATGTCGTCTAATGTCTCTGTCTCTGTTCTAGCTGACACATGGAAGTTTAATGGTCTACACCCTGACCATCGCGCAGGACGTTATAGTGCAGAAACAGAAACCAGCTCTTGTGGCGATTTACGACTACTATGAGCCCGGTACGTACTCCTCTATACCTCTACCCAGGATGATCATCCAGTAAAGCTCTACATTTATGTTCAGAGCTCATGCTGCATCAGTGTCTAATTTTACACCAAAACTGAAGCCTGATATTTTTTGTTTTGTTTGTTTCTCCACAGGTGAGAATGCTGTAACTGAGTACACCTCTCCGTGTGTGGGGACATGAGAGTTTGTACATCATCTCAGAAAGAGCCCAAGAAGAGCTGTTCATCCCCATGTGACTTTATTGTATGAGAATTTTATATGTAGATTATATTTTATCATATTGAACCATTAAACCTTAAAACCACAAAAGTTCAGGAACTAATTAATAGTGAGTTTGAGGGGTTTTATTCTCACTTCTTTGTCATTATGCTCAAATAGTACAATAATTACTATATATCTCTGTATAAGCCTGTTTCTCAGTCAGGTCCATACATTTCAGAACAATGATACATTTTTATAACCATTCAGGTCATTATTAATTTTGTTATGAAAATGTCTGTAATTCCTGAATGGTTGCTTTCTGAATACCACACTTTTGTCACACCCCTTGAATTAAAGCTGAAAGTCCTGACTTCACTCTCACAATTCATGTACAATGTGGTGGTGTACAGAGGCCAAATATAAATAAAAAAAATTCCCAAAATATATGGACCTGACTGTCTAAAGTACAGATGTAATGTCACTCCACAGGACAGTTAAAATGAGATGATGACTAAAATGTTTCTAAAATCAATACCAGGTACATCACTATAATGCTAGAGAACTGAAGAACTTATACAAATAATAATAGTAATAATAACAAAAATCTTCTAAAACACAAAGTATGATTTATTTCTCCACTATAAATTCATTTGTTTTTCTATAGATACTCTATATTTTATTTTCTCATTAGAGTCTGTCTAAACACTAAAACAGATGAAATCATCCTTGGTGTTCCTGTTTGTTGATTTTTGTTTCCCACAAGGTGATAGATTTTATTTTTCTCTGCAGTTTTACAACTCAATATTCTATTTTTTCCTCTCTTTGAAAACTGATCCACGATAAATGCTGTAAAAAAAACTATATAAATAAAATCTGTCCGATCATCAGTCCTGCGTTTGTTTTTGCTTTTTTTTTTCTCATCCCAGTCTGTGTAATCACTGTACATTAACTGTAAAAAAAAAAATACAAAAAAAATACTACACATGAGTGGACAACCTGCTGCAGAGGAGTTTTTTTTTCATTTGGCCTTATTTATTAATCTATAATTAAAGTGGGGTTTAAAAGTTTGAATGAGCCGAACTCACTGGTGTAATTTTACGGGAGGATGTGGGTTGTAACCGGCCAGTTCAAACGCCCCACATATCTGGAAAGCACATATTGGTGCTCAATGTGCTGTAGAGAGAGTGTATGGGACATGTCCTCAGTGGAGATCTCGACCAAGCACCCCCCCCAACCACCCGCCCCAACGCTAAACCCAAGTTATGCCCTTTGCCAAAATGTCTAATATTCACAAAGCTGACACTGATATTTATATATTTGATATTTATGTTATACCCAAATGAGGATGGGTTCCCTGTTGAGTCTGGTTCCTCTCAAGGTTTCTTCCTATTGCCATCTCAGGGAGTTTTTCCTTGCTGAGAAAACACTAAAATGTGCAGGGCGGGTGTTCCTCCTGGACCGGGGTTGAGAAGTTTTAAACCATATTTTTGGTTCCTTTTAATTTCTTCATTCCTTTTTCATCACTGTGACCTACAGCAGTGAAGGTATGAAAGAGTATTGTGGTTAAGTTCTATTATGACCACCCACTTAATATTGAGTAGGTCGTCCATTCTGCAACCAAAACAGTAATGTGCTGTGTGTTTACTTTTATTGGATCAGACTACACAGGCCAGCCTTCACTCACCACGTACATCCATAAGCCTTGGCCCACCAACTACCCAGCCACCGGTTCGCTAGTTGTCCTTACTTGGATGGAACTCCTGGCAGATTCTGACCACCACTGCAGACCAAGAACATCTTACAAGAGCTGCTGTTTTGGAGTTGCTCTGACCCAGTCATCTGGCCATCATATAACTGCATTGCTAATGAAAAATAATGAATACAAAAGAAAGCAAGTCTAATAAAATAATGAAACACAGCAGTGGAATTTAATTGTGGTTCAGTGCTGTAGTTTTGATATGTTAGTTAGTAGAAGTGTGAAGCAGGACATCACAAACACTCTAAAGTGCAGGAAGGCATTTTAAAAAGGATTAAGGAATGGTGAATATGACGAAAGGAATTCCATCATTACCCTTTGGGGGCAGGAAACCATTCCAACAGACTCTTAGTAGAAACCAACATCCCACATACAGTTGTGTTCAAAATAATAGCAGTGTGTTGCACATTCCCTGCACATTCTATTCTGAATCACAACGTGAAGAATACTGCTAAATGGATTATTAGTTTACAGAAAGTGAAGAAAAACAAATATTAGTCTGTTCAAAAAAACAGCAGTGTCATCACTCATCTTTACAAAGTGATGAATTTACCGTTTAAACAAAAATGCTTGAAGTTTAATCTTTCTTGTGCATCTCT
>JAOVVA010118745.1:0-11292 GCA_028565275.1 Leiocassis micropogon | reverse complement strand
AATCGGATTTAAACATAATATAAACATATGCTAGTTGTGGTCCAGACTTTGTGTACATTTAAACTTTCAATATAATATCATTTCTGAAGGAAATGTTAAATCCAAGTTACAGAGAATACTAGACAACACAAATCCATAAATTAACATAAAAACCGTTCAGTTCAAAAGAAACGCCTGTGGATTAAAGGAAGACGTGCTGCAGCGGCTCAGTGTATAAGCCAGCTCAGCATCGCGTGTGTGTGTGTGTGTGTGTGTGTGTGAGAGAGAGAGAGAGAGAGGCACAGTGGCGGTACAGCAGATTTATTTTCTCTGTTTTGGTGTCAAACAGTTCTCATTTCACGTCACTTAATCCAGCAGCAGTGAATGACTTCAGGCCCTACTGGGGCAGGGCGCCATTAATAACGACACACTCAAACTCAACTACGTCATGACAGTAACAGTAACAGACTCATATTCACTATCCAGCTGTAAATGAGTCTGTTAAACAGCTGATCTAAACAGGGAGGTTTTATCATTTTCACTTGATCCAAATAAACACCATGAAACACACCTCTCAGAGATTTACCTTTTATGGAGTTTTGTGGGCGTCGCTAAATGCAAATCAGCTGCAACATGAAGGCAGGGTTTGTTTTTTTTTGTAAATCTGGTGAAAGTTTTTTTAAGTTCAGTTTGGCTCACACACACACACACACACACACGCACGCACACACACACACACACACACACACACATTTACACTCAGGATAGTTAAGGAGCCTGTTATCAGGAAGCCTACAGTGATGTAGATGTTTAAGTCTTATTTATTGAATTTTAAATATATATATATGTTGTATATCGAAAACAGTTTGAGTTTTAAGTGAAACGCAGGACTAGACTAACCGAGGCATCAGCTCAGAGACATGAGGTTTAAGTTGGATTGTGAACAGTGATATGTGAGTGTGTGTGTGTGTGTGTGTGTGTGTTTATACCATTGGCATCTTGCACTCCAGTGAGAGCTCCGACTGCAGCTGCTGTCTCTCCAGCTAAGACGATCTGTCCTCCTCCCTGAAGTGTAGCCTCTGCCAGAGTCGCCACCGCATGGGCTGCTGCCTCGCTATGATACACACACACACACACACACACACACACACACACACACACACACACACACACACACACACACACGCGCATTAAAGATTCCTGTCTCACTTCTCACAGTTTACATCTTTAAACTAATATATTAATTCAAATCCTGTGCTTCTGGCTCTATGAGACAATGATGAATGACGACATCATGCAGGGGGCTTGAGACACATTCTAGTGTATACTGCCCCCTGGTGGAAACCTTCCCACTCAAACACACCAATCCTACCCTCATTTATCAATCTGAAGTATGAATGGATTTGTTTCTAGATATGAGCCTTTTTAATAATAATAATAATAATAATAATAATAATAATATTTCCCCCCTCCTACATGTGTGTACATTTTTACACTATAAGAATAACCAGTGTTAATTGCATCTGATCCTTTCCAATCACATAACTTGCAGTGTTACTTAACTTTTATTTTAATAGGGGGATTAACCGCTCCACGCTGCACTTATAAACACACGGATATTTCGACGAGGCTGATTCCCCCCCCAGAGGATGAATACTGGATTATAAATCAGTCAGGTCTGCTAGAGCATTTCCTTGTAATGCTGGAGCACATTTCAAAGACAGGACTAACTCAGGCTAGAAAAACGTCCCGTGCCCTTCCTGTCCGAGTTCTCTTCACGCTTGAATTTCTTGCTACTGGCTCGTTTTAAAGAGTAATAAGTGCCTGATCCGCTGTGTCCTAACCGTATCCTCCCCAGTGTGCTGTGTGCCACTAAACATGTACACCAGAGCCCGTTCCTCCTCCAGCCCTCAACACACACCCTACTGAGCCTCCTGATTATCTGACATCCTACAGTGACTGGAATATTTACTTTAAACATGAGCTCGGGCTGCTGAGAGATGGTGCCGTCCTCCTCGTTTCAGGGAGCTCTGTGTGACCGAACCCTGCACACGCTCAGAAATGTACTGGTGACTGCCGCTTGTTTACACACACTTTGGTCGTGCTTTTTTTGGTGTATTTAGCTTTAAACACAACTTTAGTAAAGGGTTGTTACACGGTGTCTGTGTGTGTGGAGAGAGGGCTGAGAGAGCACATCCTCAGCCCAATGTGACTCGGGTGAAGACAGAACAGATTGTTCCATCAGCGATCCTGCCGCCTGCTGCTCTGTGTTGTGTTCCTGTGATAAACAACATGGGCTCAGGTGAGCTGCTGTAACAGGTCTCTAAGGAAATACACCTGAGGAGGAGACTTGGCTAGGGACTAAACCTGCCTCATACACACACACACACACACACACACACACCCTGCCCCATCCATTTCCCTTACTCACTCTTTCCCTGCCTCATGCAGAGCTTCCCTCTGTGTACCTGTTGAGCGCCATGGTGACCGTCGCCCCCGGCTGCATGTCTTGGGACGCTGCGACAGCAGCCTCAGCTAGAGACGCCACCGCCTGCGTGGCCTCGGACGCCTGCGTGGTCTGAATGGTCATCTCACCTCCCTGCAGCGCCCAGTTCTGCTCCACCTGAACGGTGAAATGTAATGCCATGATGAGTGACAACGTATTTATTTACGTAATCTAAGAAATATATCACTTTAATTGATTACGTTTATGTTCTTACCTCTCCATCAGTCACTGTGGAATAATTGACCTGGGCCACAGTAACGGTGCCTGGCAGGTCCGACGCATCAGTAAGTGTGGCTACAGTCGCCCCAGTGCCCACCTGCCAGGTCAGAGGAATGCAGTGACGCCCATTAGAACATATTTATAGCTTTTACTTTTAGACATTATCAATATGTCTTGTTGACTAGGCGTTAGCTGGCAGAAATATTCTTTAGCGATGCAAACCAGCTCAAACCGGATTTGGGTTAAAATCATCTGAGGCCCTTTTGGCATTAAATAACAGGTGACTGTCTCCTATAACACACTACTGACAGATCAGATCAGGTCACATGAGCATGTTTCCCAGGTGAGACACCCAAACTAACACAAGGTTTCATATTTTTATTTATTACATTATTTTTACTAGTGTTGTAATCTTTATGTTATTGCACAAAAGTCAGAAAACATGCTGTAAATCAGAGACGCCTCCAAAAGTATTTAAACACATGACATGAGCTGCCACGATCACATGGTGAAACCAGACACATGGAAAGATGAACCATTTCCAGTATTTAAACACATGACATGTGTTCCCAGTGCTAGCTTACCATCCGGGGGGTGGGGGGGGGGGAGTGGGGTAGGGGTTTGCATACAAACCTGACGTGTAGTGCACTATGTAGGAATGAGGTGGAATGAGTTATCTGGAAGGGCTCATAGCGAAAATACATCGTAAGTGGTTTATGACTACACCGTAGCTTTCCGCTGCTAATGTGTAGGCGAAATGTAAGAGAGTCAGGTGACCAAGAACCCTCGAACATTTGGGTTGCACAATATGGAGCTCTTATACTGGTCAGAGTTACTGTGGTTTAAATTAATAATGTGTTAATCTACTATCGCTTTGTGAGAAATAAAATTGTGTGAGGGAACACTTCCTGTGGGCGTGTCTACAATCTAAAAACAGGCCTGCGCACACACACACACACACACACACACACACACACACACACACACACACCTCTACTGCTGTTGTACGTGTGATAATGTTGAAACGGGGAGTGGAGCACGCGACAGTACGGAGGTGAAAAGCTACGTGACGTAATTAGTGATGTGATGAAATGAGAGTGAATTAACTGCATTTGTTTGAAATAATCACTAAAGCTAGTCACGTTAGCCACTTTTATCATGTTGGCTCGAACACTGCGGCTCAGTCACACGGTGGTACCAGTCCAGGCGGTAACTGCTGGTGCGGTGACGTGCGTTTCCCCGGCTGACGGTGGGGACGTTTCCAGACAAGCCCACCCAGGCGACCTGAAAGCAGAGCTCACCTGTATCAGCGAGACGGTTCCATCAGGGTTACTGATCGTCTGGACGACCGTTTGTGAAGGCACCAGGTGAGCGATGCTGTGTGTGGCTGCTGCAGCAACCTGCTGAGGTATGATCTGCTGGTCTTCAAATGCATAGAGTAAGTCCTCTCTCCCATGCTGCTTGTAGCAGTTCTTCACGATCGTCCTCAGGGCCTGCGTCCATGACACCTGACACCAAAGGTAAACACGCGTGAGTGCAAAACCACAGCGCTCTGTCTCACTACCAGTGACATCCAGTTGATTCCTTTTAAAGTTAAAAAAAGAAACAAGGAGCAACTCAAGCCTGTAAAATGTAGAATCTCCTGAGCATACCCTCTGTTTCTGGTCCTCTGTACGCACGTCACTTCGCACATTGGCCCAGGGAATGTCCTCTGGCCACCAGACAGGTTTGCAGCTCTCCTTACCCCAGCCAGGCTTCCCCCGGCCTGTCGAGTATTTCAGCATCTCAGGAATAAAAGCTCTGAGCTGGGCCTGAGGAGGGGGGACGGGAAAGAGACGTGAAGATCACAAAAGAGGTCGTATGAAACGACTGAATTTTCTATACTAATAGAACCATTTCTCCGTTTTTTTTTCATGATGTCTGGATGAGATAACCAGCTTTAACATGCTGCAGGCCCTAAACTCATCCTGCGCTTTACCTGAAGCTGTACAGATGGCCTTATTACACCACCTGAACACTCCTACCGCTCCTAATCCACCTGGGAGACAATCAGAAGCCTTGGAGCTTGGAGCTCCTTGATGAACTGTATAATTGCCCATAGTCTCTCTTACACACACACACACACACACACACACACACACACACACACGCACACACGCACACACGCACACACGCACACACGCACACACGCACACACACACAGATCCCAGCTCTTTACATGCTGATTCCTGCCTCTCAAACCTACTAAGCCTGCACTCTGACCCCAGCTTACTAACTGGAATATGTGAAAAAAATAATTTCACTGTGCTGTAAGGTACATGTGACAATTAATTAAATAAAATTATTATTATTATTATTATTATAAAAAACATGGCAGAGGAACACCTAATTTAACAGTTAAGTGCTCATTTGAATTACAAACAATAAAACCAGTTTCCTCTGGCCCGTGTGCAGCGCTGCATTACTAACAGAAACACACACAGGCACGTTTATCATTCTGTGATCGTATGTTTTGCCTAAAACATTTTTCCCCGCGTGTTCTGGCAGACGCACCAGCAATTATCTACAAGTCCTGAAGTATTACAAACTATTACAAGAATCTAGTAAACAATTAGGTGGTGGTATTATATCAGCAGAACATTAACTCAGAGAAAAAGAAAAATCATTTTTTAATTAAAAAACAATTTTTTGAAAGTTTCAAAGTCTCTGTGACCAGGGTGTGTGAGGTGATGAGACAAAAAAAATCCTTATGACTTTAGTTTATAACTGCAGTACAGTAGCGTTAGGAGCGACTGCACCTGCGTATTAATACGAGATCTTGTTTTCATTTCTTGAAAATACCATTTACTTTTCCTGACATATGAAAAATAAATACGTAGCTTTCATGAAACCTGCAGAACACTGCATTTAAAACCTGTGTGTGTGTGTGTGTGTGTGTGTGTGAGATCTGAAACAGGACTGCGATGAATGAGGAGGAATGAGGGTCTGTCCTACACTGCCCTCTGCTGGTTGAAGCCCACCTGTGTCATCTTATCCACAGACACCGGGATGCCATCGATGGTAAGTGGGGGTAGTTCAGAGCCCAGGTCTCCACCACCGGGAGGCGCGTGTTCGGCGAGGGCGTTCTCCAGATCCTCCAGAATCATACTTTTATACTTTCTGACCTATCAGAGAGCAGGAGAAACTGGTATTTAGACAGGTATTGAAGATAAAGGCATTAGGACATTAGGAGAAAAGAAACCAGAGGGACAAACTTACCACATTCTCGAGTGGAGCAGCACCAAAGACCTTAAACACAGCGTTAGGCTTAGAGGGAGAAATACAGAGGACGATAGCCTGCTGACCGACGCGGGTTGTGTACTCATCCAGGGTTGCTCTCAACTTCCTAAAAATAAAACCTCTCTTTAACAGGTGTAAATTCTCTGCCTATTGGTATGTAAGGGTTCAGACCCCCAGAATCACTCTGCACCGTGTAAAGCACCACGCTCACCTGAGCAGCCGAGTCTGCTGTCTCTTGCGTATCGACGGGTTCGACTCAAAGATGTGTGGTCGCTTGCGTTTTTTCCCTGTGGCCACAGCGGCGGCGGCGGCCATGCCGACTGGACCTGAAGGATCATGACGGCCATTTAGAACTTTAAAATAAAACCATTTCTATACATCAACACACACTGTAACTCCTTTATCAACACACAGACACACATCATCACAACTCATTAAAATATTAGACCAAATCATCTCATCTCAGGTAGCAGCACCTGGAAGGGGGTCTGATTTATCTGACAGCAGGTGAACACTCGGGACTCAGAGCTGCTGTGATGGAATCAGGAAAAATGGGCGAGTTTAAGGATCTGAGCGACTTTGACCAGCCTGTGATGTCTAGACACCTGGGTCAGAGCATGTCCAAAACTGCAGCTCTTGTGGGAAGTTCCCGGTCTGCAAGAGTCGAGACATACCAAACGTGCTCCAGGGAAGGACAACAAGGGTGAACCAGACACGTGGGGAGTGAAGACCTGTCGTCTGGTCCGATCCCACAGAAGAGCTACTGCAGCACAAAGTGAACGCTGACTCTGAGGCAGTGAGACACTCTGGTTGTGATGTTCTGCAGGGAAACCTCGGGTCCCTTCCAGAAGAATAACGTACCCCGACACACTGCACACACACTGTTCAGGAACGGTTTGAGGAACCTGACAATGCGTCCGAGGTGTTGACTCCGCCTCCAGATTCTCCAGTTGCTAACTTAGTAATTTAAAGTAAATAACACTTTATATATGGTTGGATATTAATTGTTTGCAACAACTGCATCTATGTGGTGACCCAAGGCCATCACCAGAACGTTCTCCTTCTGTGATGATTTCCTGGACGTGTCACGCAGCTCCACTCAGTCGGTTCAGGTGTGTGGAGTGACGTGAACAAACTAAACCTCTTGTGAAACGGTCTTTATATTTCTGCTCTCAAACCCTTCTTTGAATGCTGGATTGTGAGATCTTCACCCCTGTGGAGGTTGATGATGATGATGTCACTGACTGTGGTTTTTCCTTGTTTCAGTCATCACCGCCTGTTCACTTCCATAGTTGACCTGTTCCATGACCGGTTGTACCCAGTACACCACTGGGTTCTTTCTCTTGCACGGTATTCTACTTCAGTGCATTAGCTAAAATAAATGCTAGTGCAATCGCTCTGATCGAGCTTTCTTTCTTTTTCAACTGTAAAATCGCTTGTTTTTCTCCCACAGACAGCCCTCTGGACCTCATGTTGGATTATAATTTTTATCAAAAACATTTGGCCTCAGCCCAGGTCTAAAATGAAGAGCAGACCTTCAGAGCTATTAAAAGTGTCCCAGTATTGGTGATCACATGGACAATGGCTGGATTCAAAGTCAAGGTGTCGTGTACTAAGGTGTTTAACACATCTAGATGTAAATAACATGAAACAAAAGCTGGAAAAAAACAGAAGTTTATACAGGAAGTGATGAATTAAAGGAAAATGCAGCGTAAGGTACAAAAAGGTCTCGGGCCACTGCACACTTGGTACTAATTAGTGCTGCAGAATTAATCACATAATTGAAATTGCAGGCTACAATTAAAGGTAAGACATGTGAAGTCGGGGTTTATATTATAATAAGACCTGTACATGGGGGCGGAGTCATTCTGATCACCCCCCCCCCCTTTCTGGAGTGTATCATACCTGCGGCTGCCAAATGTGCTGTAACCTCATCTGTTCCTGCTGAGTTGAGGATGTCTGAGTCATCGTACGTGTCATCATCAGGGGACGAAGGCGAGTCCTCGTCCGCGCTGAGCATGCTGTGCTCTGTGTACGTGGACACATGGACCTGTTGGGAAACAGCGTGCGCCTCGATGGTGGTCATGTGGTCCGCCTGATGTACTGTGTGGTCGTCCATCATTATATACAGCTTTGCTTAAACTAGCGTGCACACACACACACACAAAAGAATATGTTTTAGGTTGACCAGCTGACACTATATTTACAGACACTAGAAAACTAAACACTAACTTTAAAACAACTATCCCTCGTCACTATAAAAGGTCAGTTAAGAGCCAAGTCATAAACACAGCTTTGTCTCTCCCATGTGATGTCTCGTGTATTTCAGGACTGGGTGCTTAATTACCTAATTAAATGTTTATAGACACAGCGATTCGTTATGAACACAAGACTAACTCTCACTATTTTGCACAGACAGGCTCATTTTGTAAAGAGATAAGTTTAACTTCACATGCAGACAAACACCTCCTGCTTCTCAGACATCACTGTAAGTGAGTACAGGGTCCTCTGGTGTCTCCACTGCGACTTTATAACATGAATTATACTTAATTATACTTAATTAAACTGTGTTTAGAAAAACCACTCTACTGCACACACACTTCTCCAGATAATGTGTTTTATAAATTATACAGACAATCAGACATTTAGAATGATTTACACTCATCAGCAAATCAACATTAATTAAATCCCATGGAGACAAACCAGTAGGTGCTAATAGACTGGGGTCACTGGGAAATCACATCTGAGACGTAAATATAAGTTTTGGTTTATTTTGAAAACTCTAAAAACACTGCCATTACATATGTTACTTGTTATATTAGACATAAATACTTCAAAATTTGTAAAAAAACAAAAACAAAAAATACTCCTTTAATTTTCATTTAACATTAATTGTTTATAATTTAATTGTAAAAAGTTCCGATTTTTTGACTTTTTTTTTTAAACATAGAACAATTAATCTATTCTGAGTAAACATATGCAATATTTCCTATAAATATAACATCAGGATGTGATCCTCAGGAGTGTTAAAACTCTCAGAGTGCAGATGTGCTTTTTACTTTCATGTTCTCATCTCGTTCCTACATATAGCTCGTCCTCATTCATTCACAACCTGAGAATTTTAAAGCATTTTACAGTCAGAATGAAAACTTTATTAAGTGTGGATTCACCAAAACATCATAAACAATGCCACTACAGAGAGAGAAAGAACGAGTGGAGGACAGTAGTGTGTGTGTGTTCATGACAGGTTTGAGGATGAGTGACTGCAGTAAGCCCATGCAGGAACACATCCTCTAGACCTTTATACTCTGAACCCTGCGTCCTCGTTCTGGAGTAACAGGGACAATACAGTAAGATGTAAATAAAAACAGAAGAACAAATATAAAATGAAATGTAAAAATGGGAAATAGTGCTGAGAATAACTGTGCTGTAATTTTAACAAAAATTAAGAAAAATAAAACAATCAAAAACAATGCTCATAAGTGGAGTATTTAATATTGCGAAAGGTGAGCGTTTTATAAATCAGGTGTTTCAGACTGTTATAAGCCTCATCATGTGAAACATCAGCATAAAGAACAGGAGCGGATTACATAAAGAATAAAACAACAGAGCAGAAAAAGGTGTTGATCGTTAGTGCATCTTTAGTTTACATCCTGGTCAAAGTCACTGAGATAAGGTTCATACACTGGGAACACTGGGCATAAAGTGGGGACACACAATGGAGACGACACACACACACACACACAGTCTCTCAGGGGCAGTTCTGCACTCAGTTCTGCCTGGTGTGTTTTGTGAATGTGGGAGAAGACCAGAGAAGTGAGAGAGGTGACCGAGAGACACTGGACCCATCACTACCTCCTCCACCTCCATCACCCTGCGGTTTCTGCTGCCTGGAGCGACCCTGACACCTACACCAGATATACACACCATCACAGGAACCTGATTTACAGGAACATCTCACACACCCCGAGACATCAGCCTTATTACACTGTTAGTCCAGTTTACACACCACTGACCGTCTCCCAAACCACCTCATCATCTCAAAACATCACAGGTTGAATGAAGTGATGATATCTGTGTGTGTGTGTGTGTGTGTCCACTGAGCAGTCAGTGATAAAGCAGCCTCAGGATCATCTATTCCAGCTCCAACACGCCTTCCCCAGCTCTCTCTCTCTCTGTATTAAACCCTAAACACACTGATCCTGGTGATAAAGTGAACTGAGATCTCCTGCAAACTCTGAACTTATAAACCGCTAAAAGCCTGCAGGAAGGCTAGCTGGTTAGCAGGAGCTAGCTAAAAGCTAATTCACAACAAAACAGCTGAACAGCACACAGCTCATCGGTACACACCGCATTTATTACATATTTACAACAACAATAATATGGACAATTATAAGTCAAATTTAATCTGGCTCGTTTAGGAGCTAAACTCGTCGGAGAGAAACTTAAGTTTCGTTAGCATTAGCTCGAGTGCTAAACAGCTAGCTAGCAAACGAACTGCAAAACGCAGATATTAAACATCCAGCGCAGATTAATTAATACACGGAAATGATGATTAAATATGATTTAATCTAAAGTTGGAGTTATGTGTCGGTGTATGAGCGGCGCGGGCTCAGAGAGCAGGAGAGTGTGTGTGAGAAGCTAACAGCATTAGCATTATCCGCTGTAAACCCGCCATAAGCGCGCTGAGGCGGCTGGAGCCCGGGCCTGCAGGCGGACACCACCGCGGTAGTCCTGAGCTGCTCCTGCGGAACTATAACGCTCCTGTGTGGGGGAAAAGCCCGGTGGCTCTGCCTCAGCATCGCGCCGCACTCCGCCTGTGCTGTGAGCAGTGTGTGTGTGTGTGTGTGTGTGTGTGTGAGAGTGTGTGTGTGTGTGTGTCTGTGTGTGTGCCGGGGGTGTTGCTGCGGCTGCGCCGGGGCTCAGAAAGCTGGAGATTGCGCGGTAGGGTACTAACCTCAGAGCGGCTGCGCTACCGGGCCTGCGCGCGCTGCGGCGGAGCTCTGCGTCTGACCTGCGCTCGAGCACAAAGAACACAGAGCGCGCGCGCGCGGCCCGCCGGGCAGGCTCACGGGAGCGCGCGCAAGGCCGACAAGAGAGCGCGCACACATACAGTGTACTGTATACAGCACAGATACATTCATACAGTACACACGCACACACACATATATATATATATATATATTAATAAATAATAATAACAAATTGTATTATGAAAACTACAGCAGGGTATATGGAATAGTCTTCCAAATAATGTTCGGGACTCAGACACAGTCTCAGTGTTTAAGTCCAGGCTAAAAACCTATTTA